>JAPFFF010000540.1:0-20340 GCA_039105265.1 Tritrichomonas musculus | reverse complement strand
ACAAATATCATAGGTTTTCAATTTGACCTTTTGTAAAGGTGATGTTATATTTTTAATGATTTGCTCACTCATAATGAGAATAATGATATTAGATTTCATTTAATTAAGAAGTATTATAATATTTACATTTCTGATTATGAAAGAATTCAAGATAAACTATCATATTAATTATTGAAAATAAATATCTCCTTTATTATTCAAATTTCAATTATATTCAAATTAAGGTTGGCGTCTACTTGTTGTTTTTTGAATAATAGAAATGAGTTATCTTAAAATATTTCTTTTATTTAGGTTATTATTTTTATATTACTTTTATTTATATTTTAATTATTATTAAATTGATCTAATATTAAGATATTAATGTTTTTTATTTTTCAATGACTTGTTAGAAAAAAATTCAATTAATTTATTGAAAACAATGATTTATATTTTCGTAATTTTTTTGCGTTTTTCATTTATTTAAAAACAAAATCTTGAAATTTGAAAACCATTTGTCACTTTTTTGGAATATTAATGATGACTACCTTATTTGCATTATCAATTTGAAGA
Source organism: Tritrichomonas musculus (assembly GCA_039105265.1). Taxonomy (NCBI): domain Eukaryota; phylum Parabasalia; order Tritrichomonadida; family Tritrichomonadidae; genus Tritrichomonas; species Tritrichomonas musculus. The sequence goes on along the minus strand of JAPFFF010000540.1, from coordinate 19,791 downwards.
TAATTATTATTATTATAATTTTTTTTCAAACCTAGATTTATTTAAGTAATTATGCTCATATATTTACAATTAAATGCAACATCTTCTTCTCAGCATTAAAAAGATATGAATTTGAAGATAGTTTTTAATTTTTTTTTTACAAACCTAGATTTATTCAAGTAATTATGCTCCTATACTTAAAGAAAATCATGATTGGGATTGATAATCATCAGGTGGTTTTTTGTTCTATTATTATTTTATTATTTTTTATTCAAAAAAACATTGAATTTTTTGAGGATACGTTTATTATTATTTATTCAAAAAAACATTGAATTTTTTTCAATATGTCATTCAAATTCAAATTAGTAAAAGAAAAACATTTATATCTCATGAGAATAATAAATAAATTTTTTAAAAATTGTTATTTAGATGATATGAAATAATTCAAAATTACATCTCTATTTAATTTGTGTTAGAAGTATTTGGTGATTAAAAAACAGCAAATAGACGGCACCCTTAATGTTGTAAAAAAATAAAAATATTCATAAACATCATATCTTTTTTAAAAAGCACTTTTGCAAATTAAATTTAATTTTATCTCTAAAATAAAATTAATTATGCTTTCATTCAATTTATGATGGATTATTTCTTGAAATATTTCAATTTTTGTTTTTTTCAAAAATATTTGAATAAATTGAAATGTTTTGTTAATTCAAATCAGATATATAAATGTCTCTCTCGAAATTTCAATCAGAAAAATGCTTGAAAATCGTGGACAAATTGATTTCTTTTAGCATTTGCGTTCCTTTTGTTGAAATGGTAGATCCAGTTAATGATGGTGTTCAAGATTATTATGACATCATTAAAAATCCAATGTCGTTAAATGAGGTTCGTAAAAGAATTGTTTCAAAGAAATATAAAGATATTTCTGAATTTCAAAAAGATATTAATCTTATATGGTCCAATGCAAGGAAATATAACGGGGATGATAATGTAATCACAAATATGGCAATGGAAGCTTCATGCTGGTTCGATAAACAGATGAAACAATTTCCACAAACACAAGAAGAAGAATGGCTAAGGAAAATGCAGAAGATTGTAACAAACTTTTTTGAAGCAATAAAACATCCTCCTCATGAAATTTGCCCTGAGAAATTAAATGAAGAAACTGAATCTAGAGGAAATTTGACTCAAGATACCGATAAATCTGAAGAAAAAGATGATTTATCAAATTCATATGAAAATTAAGCCATACTGAACAAGGGAAAAGAACATATGTATATTTTTCAAATTGCTATTGACTTTATCTTCAGTCTACTAGTTTATTTCATTTTACGAAAAATTGTAATTTTGTGATTCTTTATACATAAAAAAAAATTGACATGAAATCATTTCATTATTTCTTATAATTGCTTAGATCAGTATTTGAAAAATAATATTAAACAAGATATAAATAACTTAAAATTTTATATAATAATATGAGGAATTATATTTCACACACTGTGATGGTGATGTGACCACCACGGTGCTTTTAAATTTTGAAGTAAAAACTTTTTGAGAAAATGGCTTTTTGAGAAAATAGCTTTTTGATATGAAATAGCGCCAAATTTGTAGATATTTATTTACTGATAATATCTCGAAGATAATAATTTACAGATTATTTCTCCAAAATACCAATTCGCAGGTAGTTATTGATGGATAATATTACGCAAACAGTAATTCTCAGACAGTTAATTACGAATAATATCAGACAGATAATAATTTACAGATTATTTCTCCAAAATACCAATTCGCAGGTAGTTATTGATGGATAATATTACGCAAACAGTAATTCTCAGACAGTTAATTACGAATAGTATCAGACAGATAATAATTTACAGATTATTTCTCCAAAATACCAATTCGCAGGTAGTTATTGATGGATAATATTACTCAAACAGTAATTCTCAGACAGTTAATTACGAATAATATCAGACAGATAATAATTTACAGATTATTTCTCCAAAATACCAATTCGCAGGTAGTTATTGATGGATAATATTACGCAAACAGTAATTCTCAGACAGTTAATTACGAATAATATCAGACAGATAATAATTTACAGATTATTTCTCCAAAATACCAATTCGCAGGTAGTTATTGATGGATAATATTACGCAAACAATAATTAACTACTCGATGCATCTAATTAAACAAACTACTCGATGTTACTGATTAAACAAACTACTCGATGTTACCAATTAAACAAACTACTCGATGCATCTAATTAAACAAACTACTCGATGCATCTAATTAATTCAAACTACTCGATGCATCTAATTAAACACACTATTCGATGTTATAAATTAAACAATTTCTAGATGTTACCAATTAATTCAAACTACTCGATGCATCTAATTAAATAAACTACTCGATGCATCTAATTAAACAAACTACTCGATTCATCTAATGAAACAAACTACTCGATGCATCTAATTAAACAAACTACTCGATGTTACCAATTAATTCAAACTACTCGATGCATCTAATTAAACAAACTACTCGATGCATCTAATTAAACAAACTAGTCGATGTTACCAATTAATTCAAACTACTCGATGAATCTAATTAAACAAACTAGTCGATGTTACTAATTAAACAAACTACTCGATGCATCTAATTAAACAAACTAGTCGATGTTACCAATTAATTCAAACTACTCGATGAATCTAATTAAACAAACTAGTCGATGTTACTAATTAAACAAACTACTCGATGCATCTAATTAAACAAACTACTCGATGCATCTAATTAAACAAACTACTCGATGCATCTAATTAAACAAACTACTCGATGCATCTAATTAAACAAACTAGTCGATGTTACCAATTAATTCAAACTACTCGATGCATCTAATTAAACAAACTACTCGATGCATCTAATTAAACAAACTAGTCGATGTTACCAATTAATTCAAACTACTCGATGCATCTAATTAAACAAACTACTCGATGCATCTAATTAAACAAACTACTCGATGTTACCAATTAATTCAAACTACTCGATGCATCTAATTAAACAAACTACTCGATGCATCTAATTAAACAAACTACTCGATGCATCTAATTAAACAAACTACTCGATGCATCTAATTAAACAAACTACTCGATGCATCTAATTAAACAAACTACTCGATGCATCTAATTAAACAAACTACTCGATGCATCTAATGAAAAAAACTACTCGATGCATCTAATTAAACAAACTACTCGATGCATCTAATTAAACAAACTACTCGATGCATCTAATTAAACAAACTACTCGATGCATCTAATTAAACAAACTACTCGATGCATCTAATTAAACAAACTACTCGATGCATCTAATTAAACAAACTACTCGATGCATCTAATTAAACAAACTACTCGATGTTACCAATTAATTCAAACTACTCGATGCATCTAATTAAACACACTATTCGATGTTATAAATTAAACAATTTCTAGATGTTACCAATTAATTCAAAATACTCGATGAATCTAATTAAATAAACTACTCGATGCATCTAATTAAACAAACTAGTCGATGTTACCAATTAATTCAAATTACTCGATGCATCTAATGAAACAAACTACTCGATGCATCTAATGAAACAAACTACTCGATGCATCTAATGAAACAAACTACTCGATGCATCTAATTAAACAAACTACTCGATGCATCTAATGAAACAAACTAGTCGATGTTACCAATTAATTCAAACTACTCGATGCATCTAATTAAACAAACTACTCGATGCATCTAATTAAACAAACTACTCGATGCATCTAATGAAACAAACTACTCGATGCATCTAATTAAACAAACTACTCGATGCATCTAATGAAACAAACTACTCGATGCATCTAATGAAACAAAATACTCAATGCATCTAATTAAACAAACTACTCGATGCATCTAATTAAACAAACTACTCGATGCATCTAATTAAACAAACTACTCGATGCATCTAATTAAACAAACTAGTCGATGTTACCAATTAATTCAAACTACTCGATGCATCTAATTAAACACACTATTCGATGTTATAAATTAAACAACTTCTCGATGTTACCAATTAATTCAAACTACTCGATGCATCTAATTAAACAAACTACTCGATGCATCTAATGAAACAAACTACTCGATGCATCTAATTAAACAAACTACTCGATGCATCTAATTGAACAAACTACTCGATGCATCTAATTAAACAAACTAATCGATGCATTTAATTAAATAAACTACTCGATGCATCTAATTAAACAAATTACTCGATGCATCTAATTAAATAAACTACTCGATGCATCTAATTAAACAAACTACTCGATGCATTTAATTAAATAAACTACTCGATGCATCTAATTAAACAAACTACTCGATGCATCTAATTAAACAAACTACTCGATGCATCTAATTAAACAAACTACTCGATGCATCTAATTAAACAAACTACTCGATGCATCTAATTAAACAAACTACTCGATGCATCTAATTAAACAAACTACTCGATGCATTTAATTAAATAAACTACTCGATGCATCTAATTAAACAAACTACTCGATGTTACCAATTAATTCAAACTACTCGATGCATCTAATTAAACAAACTACTCGATGCATCTAATTAAACAAACTACTCGATGTTACCAATTAATTCAAACTACTCGATGCATCTAATGAAACAAACTACTCGATGCATCTAATGAAACAAACTACTCGATGCATCTAATGAAACAAACTACTCGATGCATCTAATGAAACAAACTACTCGATGCATCTAATTAAACAAACTACTCGATGCATCTAATGAAACAAACTACTCGATGCATCTAATTAAACAAACTACTCGATGCATCTAATTAAACAAACTACTCGATGCATCTAATTAAACAAACTAGTCGATGTTACCAATTAATTCAAACTACTCGATGCATCTAATTAAATAAACTACTCGATGCATCTAATGAAACAAACTACTCGATGCATCTAATTAAACAAACTACTCGATGCATCTAATTAAACAAACTACTCGATGTTACCAATTAATTCAAACTTCTCGATGCATCTAATTAAACAAACTACTCGATGCATCTAATTAAACACACTATTCGATGCATCTAATGAAACAAACTACTCGATGCATCTAATTAAACAAACTACTCGATGCATCTAATGAAACAAACTACTCGATGCATCTAATTAAACACACTATTCGATGCATCTAATGAAACAAACTACTCGATGCATCTAATGAAACAAACTACTCGATGCATCTAATTAAACAAACTACTCGATGCATCTAATTAAACAAACTACTCGATGCATCTAATTAAAAAAACTACTCGATGCATCTAATTAAACAAACTACTCGATGCATCTAATTAAACAAACTACTCGATGCATTTAATTAAATAAACTACTCGATGAATCTAATTAAACAAACTACTCGATGCATCTAATTAAACAAACTACTCGATGCATCTAATTAAACAAACTACTCGATGCATCTAATTAAACAAACTACTCGATGCATCTAATTAAACAAACTACTCGATGCATCTAATTAAACAAACTACTCGATGCATCTAATTAAACAAACTACTCGATGTTACCAATTAATTCAAACTACTCGATGCATCTAATTAAACAAACTACTCGATGCATCTAATTAAACAAACTACTCGATGTTACCAATTAATTCAAACTACTCGATGCATCTAATGAAACAAACTACTCGATGCATCTAATGAAACAAACTACTCGATGCATCTAATGAAAAAAACTACTCGATGCATCTAATTAAACAAACTACTCGATGCATCTAATTAAACACACTATTCGATGTTATAAATTAAACAACTTCTCGATGTTACCAATTAATTCAAACTACTCGATGCATCTAATTAAACAAACTACTCGATGCATCTAATGAAACAAACTACTCGATGCATCTAATTAAACAAACTACTCGATGCATCTAATTAAACAAACTACTCGATGCATCTAATTAAACAAACTAGTCGATGTTACCAATTAATTCAAACTACTCGATGCATCTAATGAAACAAACTACTCGATGCATCTAATGAAACAAACTACTCGATGCATCTAATGAAACAAACTACTCAATGCATCTAATTAAACAAACTACTCGATGCATCCAATTAATTCAAACTACTCGATGCATCTAATTAAACAAACTACTCGATGCATCTAATTAAACAAACTAGTCGATGTTACCAATTAATTCAAACTACTCGATGCATCTAATTAAACAAACTACTCGATGCATCTAATTAAACAAACTACTCGATGCATCTAATTAAACAAACTACTCGATGCATCTAATTAAACAAACTACTCGATGCATCTAATTAAATAAACTACTCGATGCATCTAATTAAACAAACTACTCGATGCATCTAATTAAACAAACTACTCGATGCATCTAATTAAACAAACTACTCGATGTTACCAATTAATTCAAACTACTCGATGCATCTAATTAAACAAACTACTCGATGCATCTAATTAAACAAACTACTCGATGTTACCAATTAATTCAAACTACTCGATGCATCTAATGAAACAAACTACTCGATGCATCTAATGAAAAAAACTACTCGATGCATCTAATTAAACAAACTACTCGATGCATCTAATTAAACACACTATTCGATGTTATAAATTAAACAACTTCTCGATGTTACCAATTAATTCAAACTACTCGATACATCTAATTAAACAAACTACTCGATGCATCTAATGAAACAAACTACTCGATGCATCTAATTAAACAAACTACTCGATGCATCTAATTAAACAAACTACTCGATGCATCTAATTAAACAAACTAGTCGATGTTACCAATTAATTCAAACTACTCGATGCATCTAATTAAATAAACTACTCGATGCATCTAATGAAACAAACTACTCGATGCATCTAATGAAAAAAACTACTCGATGCATCTAATTAAACAAACTACTCGATGCATCTAATTAAACACACTATTCGATGTTATAAATTAAACAACTTCTCGATGTTACCAATTAATTCAAACTACTCGATGCATCTAATTAAACAAACTACTCGATGCATCTAATGAAACAAACTACTCGATGCATCTAATTAAACAAACTACTCGATGCATCTAATTAAACAAACTACTCGATGCATCTAATTAAACAAACTACTCGATGTTACCAATTAATTCAAACTACTCGATGCATCTAATGAAACAAACTACTCGATGCATCTAATGAAAAAAACTACTCGATGCATCTAATTAAACAAACTACTCGATGCATCTAATTAAACACACTATTCGATGTTATAAATTAAACAACTTCTCGATGTTACCAATTAATTCAAACTACTCGATGCATCTAATTAAACAAACTACTCGATGCATCTAATGAAACAAACTACTCGATGCATCTAATAAAACAAACTACTCGATGCATCTAATTGAACAAACTACTCGATGCATCTAATTAAATAAACTACTCGATGCATCTAATTAAACAAACTACTCGATGCATCTAATTAAACAAACTACTCGATGCATTTAATTAAATAAACTACTCGATGCATCTAATTAAACAAACTACTCGATGCATCTAATTAAACAAACTACTCGATGCATCTAATTAAACAAACTACTCGATGCATCTAATTAAACAAACTACTCGATGCATCTAATTAAACAAACTACTCGATGCATTTAATTAAATAAACTACTCGATGCATCTAATTAAACAAACTACTCGATGTTACCAATTAATTCAAACTACTCGATGCATCTAATTAAACAAACTACTCGATGCATCTAATTAAACAAACTACTCGATGTTACCAATTAATTCAAACTACTCGATGCATCTAATGAAACAAACTACTCGATGCATCTAATGAAACAAACTACTCGATGCATCTAATGAAAAAAACTACTCGATGCATCTAATTAAACAAACTACTCGATGCATCTAATTAAACACACTATTCGATGTTATAAATTAAACAACTTCTCGATGTTACCAATTAATTCAAACTACTCGATGCATCTAATTAAACAAACTACTCGATGCATCTAATGAAACAAACTACTCGATGCATCTAATTAAACAAACTACTCGATGCATCTAATTAAACAAACTAGTCGATGCATCTAATTAAACAAACTACTCGATGTTACCAATTAATTCAAACTACTCGATGCATCTAATTAAATAAACTACTCGATGCATCTAATTAAACAAACTACTCGATGTTACCAATTAATTCAAACTACTCGATGCATCTAATGAAACAAACTACTCGATGCATCTAATGAAACAAACTACTCGATGCATCTAATGAAACAAACTACTCAATGCATCTAATTAAACAAACTACTCGATGCATCTAATTAAACAAACTACTCGATGCATCTAATTAAACAAACTAGTCGATGTTACCAATTAATTCAAACTACTCGATGCATCTAATTAAACAAACTACTCGATGCATCTAATTAAACAAACTACTCGATGTTACCAATTAATTCAAACTACTCGATGCATCTAATGAAACAAACTACTCGATGCATCTAATGAAACAAATTACTCGATGCATCTAATTAAACAAACTACTCGATGCATCTAATGAAACAAACTACTCGATGCATCTAATTAAACAAACTACTCGATGCATCTAATTAAACAAACTACTCGATGCATCTAATTAAACAAACTAGTCGATGTTACCAATTAATTCAAACTACTCGATGCATCTAATTAAATAAACTACTCGATGCATCTAATTAAACAAACTACTCGATGTTACCAATTAATTCAAACTACTCGATGCATCTAATGAAACAAACTACTCGATGCATCTAATGAAACAAACTACTCGATGCATCTAATGAAACAAACTACTCAATGCATCTAATTAAACAAACTACTCGATGCATCTAATTAAACAAACTAGTCGATGTTACCAATTAATTCAAACTACTCGATGCATCTAATTAAACAAACTACTCGATGCATCTAATTAAACAAACTACTCGATGCATCTAATTAAACAAACTACTCGATGCATCTAATTAAAAAAACTACTCGATGCATCTAATTAAACAAACTACTCGATGCATCTAATTAAACAAACTACTCGATGCATCTAATTAAACAAACTACTCGATGCATCTAATTAAACAAACTACTCGATGCATCTAATTAAACAAACTAGTCGATGCATCTAATTAAACAAACTACTCGATGTTACCAATTAATTCAAACTACTCGATGCATCTAATGAAACAAACTACTCGATGCATCTAATGAAACAAATTACTCGATGCATCTAATGAAACAAACTACTCAATGCATCTAATTAAACAAACTACTCGATGCATCTAATTAAACAAACTAGTCGATGTTACCAATTAATTCAAACTACTCGATGCATCTAATTAAACAAACTACTCGATGCATCTAATTAAACAAACTACTCGATGCATCTAATTAAACAAACTACTCGATGCATCTAATTAAACAAACTAGTCGATGCATCTAATTAAACAAACTACTCGATGTTACCAATTAATTCAAACTACTCGATGCATCTAATGAAACAAACTACTCGATGCATCTAATGAAACAAACTACTCGATGCATCTAATGAAACAAACTACTCAATGCATCTAATTAAACAAACTACTCGATGCATCTAATTAATTCAAACTACTCGATGCATCTAATTAAACAAACTACTCGATGCATCTAATTAAACAAACTAGTCGATGTTACCAATTAATTCAAACTACTCGATGCATCTAATTAAACAAACTACTCGATGCATCTAATTAAACAAACTACTCGATGCATCTAATTAAACAAACTACTCGATGCATCTAATTAAACAAACTAGTCGATGTTACCAATTAATTCAAACTACTCGATGCATCTAATTAAACAAACTACTCGATGCATCTAATTAAACAAACTACTCGATGTTACCAATTAATTCAAACTACTCGATGCATCTAATTAAACAAACTAGTCGATGTTACCAATTAATTCAAACTACTCGATGCATCTAATGAAACAAACTACTCGATGCATCTAATGAAACAAACTACTCGATGCATCTAATTAAACAAACTACTCGATGCATATAATTAAACAAACTACTCGATGCATTTAATTAAATAAACTACTCGATGCATCTAATTAAACAAACTACTCGATGCATCTAATTAAACAAACTACTCGATGCATCTAATTAAATAAACTACTCGATGCATCTAATTAAACAAACTACTCGATGCATCTAATTAAACAAACTACTCGATGTTACCAATTAATTCAAACTACTCGATGCATCTAATTAAACAAACTACTCGATGCATCTAAATAAACAAACTACTCGATGTTACCAATTAATTCAAAATACTCGATGCATATAATGAAACAAACTACTCGATGCATCTAATGAAAAAAACTACTCGATGCATCTAATTAAACAAACTACTCGATGCATCTAATTAAACACACTATTCGATGTTATAAATTAAACAACTTCTCGATGTTACCAATTAATTCAAACTACTCGATGCATCTAATTAAACAAACTACTCGATGCATCTAATGAAACAAACTACTCGATGCATCTAATTAAACAAACTACTCGATGCATCTAATTAAACAAACTACTCGATGCATCTAATTAAACAAACTAGTCGATGTTACCAATTAATTCAAACTACTCGATGCATCTAATTAAATAAACTACTCGATGCATCTAATTAAACAAACTACTCGATGTTACCAATTAATTCAAACTACTCGATGCATCTAATAAAACAAACTACTCGATGCATCTAATGAAACAAACTACTCGATGCATCTAATGAAACAAACTACTCAATGCATCTAATTAAACAAACTACTCGATGCATCTAATTAAACAAACTAGTCGATGTTACCAATTAATTCAAACTACTCGATGCATCTAATTAAATAAACTACTCGATGCATCTAATTAAACAAACTAGTCGATGTTACCAATTAATTCAAACTACTCGATGCATCTAATTAAACAAACTACTCGATGCATCTAATTAAACAAACTACTCGATGCATCTAATTGAACAAACTACTCAATGCATCTAATTAAACAAACTAGTCGATGTTACCAATTAATTCAAACTACTCGATGCATCTAATTAAATAAACTACTCGATGCATCTAATGAAACAAACTACTCGATGCATCTAATTAAACACACTATTCGATGTTATAAATTAAACAACTTCTCGATGTTACCAATTAATTCAAACTACTCGATGCATCTAATTAAACAAACTAGTCGATGCATCTAATTAAACAAACTACTCGATGCATCTAATTAAACAAACTACTCGATGTTACCAATTAATTCAAACTACTCGATGCATCTAATTAAACACACTATTCGATGTTATAAATTAAACAACTTCTCGATGTTACCAATTAATTCAAACTACTCGATGCATCTAATTAAACAAACTACTCGATGCATCTAATTAAACAAACTAGTCGATGTTACCAATTAATTCAAACTACTCGATGCATCTAATTAAATAAACTACTCGATGCATATAATTAAACACACTATTCGATGCATCTAATTAAACAAACTACTCGATGCATCTAATTAAACAAACTAGTCGATGTTACCAATTAATTCAAACTACTCGATGCATCTAATTAAACAAACTAGTCGATGTTACCAATTAATTCAAACTACTCGATGCATCTAATTAAACAAACTACTCGATGCATCTAATTAAACACACTATTCGATGCATCTAATTAAACAAACTAGTCGATGTTACTAATTAAACAAACTACTCGATGTTACTAATTACTTAAAATCATAATACATTTATATTTTCAAAAATTTAAAAATAATCAAATCTTCCAAATAAACAATAATAATTATAACAAAAAATTAATTGAATAACGTCAAGGGGAAACTTGCTTTTTATATAATATTTTGTAATTAAACAAATTAATCATAATATCCATATTCATACTCATATTCATTGTTGTCGTTATCATCATTGTCGTTATCTTCATATTCATTGTTGCCTTCTTTGTATTTAATGATTTCATTATCATATTCATTAACACTATAGCTATTACTTTCTTCATATTCATCTTCATTTACATTTTTTTCTTGCTGCAATTGTTGCCATTTTTTTAATGCAGGGCATGTTCTAGCAAAATGTTTTGCCCCGTTGCAAATTATGCAATGTCTTTTTGCCATCTTATCTTTTAATGGACTGAAATCGATAAATTTTCGTATTTCATTTAAATTTGGACAATTCTTTGTATCATGATTATCATTGCAGATCTGACATTTAACTTTTTTCTCTTTCTTATTTTTCTCGCTTTTTCTTTGCCTTTTATATCTTCCTTCTTTTGGTCTTCCCGCCCTTTTTCCATAAGGCTCTTGGACTTTTGGAATGCCTAAAAGTTCATTTTCTAGATCATGCAAAGTTGTCATAACTTTTTTATAGTTTTCATTGCTTTGACACCCGAGCTCAGCCAAGCTTTTGCATTCAGCCGCGATATCTAAGTACCTCTTTTTTTTTGATCTTGATCCATGCTTCGCATTTAAATTTATAAAAGGAATTTCATTTTTTTCATTAATTTGGCATTCTGTATATTCTATTTCACTTAATATCCATCTTTTAGAAATTATATCTTTACATATTTTTAGATCAATTTTATTTTCAATGAAAACTTTAATAATGTGAGAGCATGGTAGTCCAGTTGTGGTAATCTTACCACAACTGCATTCCCAATGATCGTTCTTGGTAACGATAAAAGAATCTCCTGTTTTCTTTACACAGATTTTCCATTCTCCTTCTTTTTTTTTTTCTAGGAACTCCTTTTCAGGATCTTCTGCTTTTTGAAGTGATCCTATAATAGATTCACTTATTCGTCTTTCAATATTAAATTCTTTCATGAATTCAAATATACGTTTATCTGATATTTTGCACAGGTTTCGACCTTTGAAATATTCTCGATTCATCATACGTCTTTGATCTGCACGTGTAATAATATTTCGCATGTCTACAAGTGATAACAAATGGGAACCACATAAATTTTTAATATTTGAATTATTACATTCCGAAAAAATGTTTGAAAGATAACCAAGAGACCATACATTCTTTGTAAAAGCTTTGGTAGACGTTCCCAATCTATCTTTGAATGATTTATTAAAGAATTCATTTATATTATCAAACTTTTTCAGTTCACTTATTAATGTTAAACATTTTTCTGTGTTCTTTGTAAACACTAGCTCATGAAATTTATGAATTAATATATCTTTTTCAGCTTTTGGTATGCTCATCTGATTTACAATATCAGTGAATAAGCACAGCTTATGCCAAATGCATACTATTCTGGCAATTTTGGAACACTTTGGATCATTTTTGAGATTATGATAGGCAGAATTAAGCATTAAATCATCATCTGAACATATTGTTTTGATCATATTTGATGATGGAAGTTTGTATGCTAAAAGTTTCATGATCCATTCGAAAATATCTGAGGTTACATTTGAACAAAATACAATGCCACCAGATCTTAATTCACGATTTCTTCCTATAAGGCTGATAGGAATCATGGTCCAATTGTTCTTTAAACCTCTATACGTTGGGTCTATGCAAACGAAATCACCGAAATTTTGAAGATTTTTCATTTCTTCTTGAGTAAATGTGGCTACACCTCTCCTGTAATTAGTTTTCCCAATTTCTTCTGGTGGGAAAACAAAATAACTTCCCTTTTCATTCACCATTTTATTTATCAATAAATCTGTTTCCAAGTTTTGTTCTTTTTGGATTTTTGGTGCTGTAATAGATGAGACTTGGGTTGCTGTTATGTTGATGTTTTTATCATAAAATAGAAATTCAGATATTTTGGTTGAATTGATATTTGCTTTGGACATATTTTTAATAACATTTTTGGTATCATCATTTATAATGCAATGAGCGAATGATATTGGGTTTATAGGATGATTATGCTGCAAAAAAAAATTATTTGTTATCTTATAATATTTATTTGGTGTTTTATAATCATATGCTTGAATATTTATATGGAATTTGCAAGGATTCATATTTGATTTCGAATGTTTCCAGCAGTTAACTATAAAAAATCGATCATCTTTAGCATAATTTGTTGATATTTTAAAACCTTCGATATTAGCTTTATTTTGTAAGAAATTAAAAAACACATTTCCATCATAAAATTTTAATTTCCTTAAATTGTCATAAGTAAAAAATGTATTCTGGTTTGAACTGTTGTTATTTATCATATTGGTTGAACTGGTTAAATCATTATTTGTTATAATACTTTTATTCGTATTGAATGAATTATTATTGTTGTTCATACTGTTTGCATTTACAATATTGCTGTTTGGCAAATTGATTGAACTGGTTAAATCATTATTTGTTATAATACTTTTATTCGTATTGAATGAATTATTATTGTTGTTCATACTGTTTGCATTTACAATATTGCTGTTTGGCAAATTGATTGAACTGGTTAAATCATTATTTGTTATAATACTTTTATTCGTATTGAATGAATTATTATTGTTGTTCATACTGTTTGCATTTACAATATTGCTGTTTGGCAAATTGATTGAACTGGTTAAATCATTATTTGTTATAATACTTTTTTTATTGACAGATTACAATATGCTTCGATTGTCAATTTTGATTATTGTTCGAAAATAAAAACGAATTATAAATTGGATTTATAGCAAGAGGATTTTTTAACAATTTTCTATTTTTATTCATCGAATTCTTATTTGAATCATTATTGCAATTTGTATCAATATGATTATAAAGTATATGATTAGATAAGTCATTCGTATTACTTATATATTGTTGACTAACAAAAGAATAATTATAATGTTTTGAACAATATCGTAAAACATCATTTGAAAGTTCTTCATCATTGAAATAATTTCTTCTAATATGAAGAACAATCTCATTGTGGTAACATTTAATTGACTCCAATAGGCATTTATGATATGTTTCATCTTCAGGCCTAATATGATTATTTTCAAGAATATTAATTATTCCCATATTGTTGCCGTGAATAGCATATAGCCAAGTCGATGAGGTTAATTTGACACCATTTTGGATCAGAAACTTAAAAATTTGAATAGATCCAAAAAAAGCAGCGTAATTTATTAAAGAAGTTTGTTTTGTTTTAATTAAAAAAGAATTAGTTTCATATATTGATAAAGAAATTGTTTGGTTTAGCTGAATATTATTTGAACGGGCATAATTGATAAATTCGTCAATCAAATCTTTTCGTACCAATTTACATATAAGACTGTTATTTTCACCTTTCTTTCTTTGAGTATAAAAATTTTCTGATTTTTTCTCATTGATTTCTTGAATTAAATCATCATCTATATTAGTATTATCTTTAAACCATGCTTCAGAAATAAATGGTTTGATTTCAGAAGAAAAATATTGTAGATATTTTGCTGTGATAAATTTTTCTGTAGTTATTTGCTTGCATATCAATTCATTAAATAACAACATTTTTTTTTCAATTAGAAATAGAAGAATTCTCTTGTTACTCTTAAAAATATTAAAAATTTCCAGATTTGAAAAATAATTAATGATTTGGTTCTCAAAATATATAATTATTTTCAAAACTTTTCCATAAAAATCTGTTTCGCGGTGATGGTTGTTGGTAATTTTTAAAAGTAGTATTAGTACTGATTTTGTTTTATTAATATTTTCTCGAATTTTCTGATTTTCTAAATAATCTATAATGATTTGATAATTTTCTTCATTATCATCGCTATTCTTAATAAAATTGAGAATAATAGATTGAATATTTTTCATTGGCGTCACGAAAATAGCATTATTTGTTGAGGCTTGCTGAAACATTTATAGCAAAAACAAATTAAAAAGTAAAATACGTTTAAAAATACATAATGCGTTTAAAAATACGTAATACGTTTAAAAATATGAAACATGCTTGAAAATAAGAATATATATAAAATATAGAAAAAACGTTTACAATTACTATTTCAAAAGATAAAATTCAATGAGTTCTTATAAATATTACTTTATGAATATTTCAGAAAGCACAAAGCTTACTAATCCCTTGAAACTAATAAATAAAACAATTTAAAATTATGATATATATATATATATATATTTGTGTTGATATAGCATTTAAATTTCAATTAAATTTATAAGATTTTTATCTTTGATTTCAAATGCTGGCGTTTGGACATTTATTATTAAAATGTCAGAGAAATTTTGAATTATTTTCTTAATTGTCACAACCAAAAAGTGGATATATATTAGGATTTACTTTTGAAAATAGATATTTATATAAAAAAAATCAATTAATACTAATATCGAGTAAATAAAAAAGAACTAATAAATATAAAATATAAAATATATCAAAAAATATCTGTTAGATATAAATAAATTTGATTTTATCAAGAGTAGTGTAAATAAGACATTATACTAGGATTATACAAGAGTATTAATATTAGAGAGTTTTTAAACCATTATTTTATTTTGCGCAAGCCATTATTTTGAGCGTATTCGCATGCTTTTAGACGCTCATGCCCGAGATTAGCATTAGATTCAGGGATTGCAATAAATCATTTAGCCACATTCTGATCTTATGAAAGGAACCATTTAGCTTTCTTGGACTCCATTGAAATATCTGAGCATAAATAAAATGTAAAAAATACAAGCTGTGTTGTTAGCTGGTATTACCAACTGTAAGTAATTAAAAAATTCTTAATTCTTTGCAATAAATTTCTTTTTCATGATCAATTTGCCTCTTATAAAGTCTGAAAATTTAAAACACCATCAGAAGATCAATTTTTGAAAGAGAAAATTTAGTAAATATATAAATCCCAATATGCAAACATTACTGAAATTACTGTTAATTAAATTACTTATTTCTGATTTCAGAGCACTTCTTCATATTTTTCTCAAGTAAAATAATAATTTTACTAGCATAAGTGAAAAGATCTGAAAATAATAGATGACATTGAATGTAAGGATGTATAATATGTTGAGGCTTCTGTTGAAATTCATTACATCATAATAATTGAGAAGAAAGTTGATTAAATAATTGATGTATCTTATGTTATTGATGTCATTAATAATTATGAAAAAACATTAATGATTAATTCGAAGTTCGCTTTAGAGAATGACAAATTATTGTGTTTAAATCCCGTATTCATAATGATGATATAAGTATTATAGTATAGGCTCCGTTATCACCAAGCCTATACATAAGCCCATTTCAAAGCCATTTGGAACCTTTGGAAGCACCTCAGAGCCTTCAAAAAGCTCCAACCACGTTGTTCATTCAAAAAGTTTGCAATTTAAAAAATCCCAAACAAAAATTTATTATGTCTCGTTTTCAAAATTATTTTAGCACATAAAAATGAATATTTTTAGTAGTATATATGAATGGCGCCAATTTTTAAACTTCCATCGAGTTCGATGAGGTGAGACTGCAGCAAAGCTACCTGTCCATTAAAGAAGACCTCCTATTTATTAAATCAAGCTGTTGTTTTATACCCAAACTCTAAAAAAAGTAGTTGTTTTACCATGATTGAAATGTATCCATCTCTCAATCCAGTTGAAGAATTTTTTATATTGAAGTCATTTTATTTGTGAACTGTAAACTCATCTGTTGGTAAGCATATTCTATAGGAATGTGCGTTTGTTCTTCAGTATAAAAAGAGCGACGGGCGTTTTTTTTTTCTTCTAAACTGGAAACAAAAGCTCAGCACCTTTAAAAAGCTCATAATGATAAATTAAGCAAAACACCCAAGTAGTTTAATATATTTATCGCTTTCAAAACTATCAAATTAGATGCATTGACATATTGTTTTTATTTAATACAAAACTCTATCATTAGAAGAAAATATTTTCAACAAAATCTAAATGATCTTTACGAATGAATCGATTTTTTGTATCGAATTTCTCATTTTCAAGAAAAATAATACTTTTTTAATGTATACCTTTAGTTCAATGGAGCAATAATTCTATTATAGTGGTGAGAAAAATATGTATACATATTGAATTATATGTATACGTTATGTTTCTCTTTAAGAAATTAATTACTTTTTATTTTCTACTTTGAAATTATATTTTATTTCCTAATTTAATATATTTATTAAATGTAAAAAGATTTTTGTCAGATATTAAATGAGATATTTATGAATTGTTCATATTAAATATATTCAAATTTTTGAATTAACAGCCATATAACAATTGAAAATCAAGCGTATACATATTTTTCAAAGGTATACATATTATTCCGACCACTATAAGTGTGTTAATACTTAGAATATGCTACTTTAATTTCTCAGCTCTCTGGATATATTTCCAAAGATGATGAATAATATTAATAAAAATAGACTTTTTATAAACTTTTTGAGGTGGACAGAAACTCAGTAACATTTATTTTCACTAAAAAAATCAATTGCTTTTAAGGGAGCAGTCTCACTTTGAATTTTTATAACTTTTTCACAATTTTTGAATAGGAAATAAATTGAATTTTTTTCAATCAATAAAATAGATATATACACATTTTATATATTATTAGTTTTCATATACATCAGAGAATATATATATAAAGGCAAATCATAGAATTCATTAGACATGATGAATATTCTCTCAATTTTTTGACATATGTAATTTTGAATAATTTTATTTTAAAAGCATCTCAATGAAAAATCAATAATTTACATAAATGCTTTCTCAACTTTTTTTAATTATATTTATATTATATATAAATATAATATAAAAATATAAAAACCTATCATGCATTTAAGGTAAATCGAAAGAATTACATCGTAATTAAGCGTTTTTATGGTATGGTTTTTGTGATTTATGCAAATTACATCATAGAGATAACTAAAAGTAATACAGTTTAAATACATTAGTAGATAAACATTTTATAAGTTGAGAAAATGTTTACTCATTTTATTGTTTATTTTAAAAGATATGTCTAAAATAATAATCATCAAAATTATTGATGCAAAAAATTAAAGGAATATTTATCATGTCTTATGAATTCTATGATTTGCCTTTATATATATATTCTCTGATGTTTATGAAAACCAATAATATATAAAATGTGTATATATCTATTTTTTTGATTGAAAAAAATTCAATTTATTTCCTATTCAAAAATTGTGAAAAAGTTATAAAAATTCAAAGTGAGACTGCTCCCTTAAAAAGTTTCCAAGTGTTACTGAGTTTTTGGTTTCAATTTTGCAATAATATATCTCAAAAATAGTAATAATATTAGCAATAATAGTAGTAATCATAATCTTTCTAAATTCTTATATATAGTTGAATTAATATCTATATTTTACTCTATCAAAAAGTTTAACTTTTTATAATTACTACTATTATTGCTAATATTATAATTAAGGTCATATTCCAGTAAAACAAAACAAATCAAAAAAGATTTTCGAGTACATTATTTGGAATTTTTATATTTTAAAACAATAATCTATTGCTTTTTTGAGTATAATTTAAATATCAGATATTAATGAATAACATATCGTGTTTTTTTAATTATATTAATTTAAAAATTATATTAACACGTGTTAACAAGTTTTTTTAGGAATTAATATGCTTATTCTGTTTATTTTGCTAATCTTATTAATAGAATTGGCACTTTTGGCAAATTGGCTTTACCAAGTTAGTAAATTTGGTAAGAATACTTAATTATTA
>JAPFFF010000539.1:0-20354 GCA_039105265.1 Tritrichomonas musculus | reverse complement strand
CCAAAACCATCAAGTGGACGTTAATCAAAGTAATTTCATCTCTCAAGCTACCGTTCAAAATCATACTGTTGATGTTAATAATCATATCATTTCATCAACAGCTAACGTTCAAAGTCACCAAGTTGATGTCAATCAAAGTAAGTTAATCTCTCAAGCAACAGTACAAAATCACGCTGTCGAGGTTCAAAATCAATTTATTTCTTCAACAGCGCACATTCAAAATCATATAGTCGAAGTCGTCGATGACACTGTTAAAACAGTTGTTCATGTCCCGAAGTTCACTGTTGAGTGGAAGGATAAAGAGATTCCTCTGCATACTCTTCCAGAGGACCGCCCACTCACTGACAAGATCGAGAAGCTTGCAAATGCTATTTATTTATTGGCTAGCTCGCGTTCTTGTTCACACACTTCTTGTGGCACTCATTCCGATTTGACCTCTGAATCTGACTCGACGATCTCCGGCTCAGATTTTCACTCATCTGACTTTCCAGCACAAAGTCAGAATAACTCTGACACGGATCTTACTTCCTCTAACTCATCGTTAACTTCTAGAAACTCTGATGATGGTGATCATAATGATTCTAATTCTTATAGTGATCATGATGTCGATCTTTCATTACAATGGATTATTGACGGTCTTAAATCCATTGAAACGAAAGTCCAGCTAGTTGACTTTCTTAAGAAAGTTAAAGATGCGCATATCAACTTTCATCAATTTTCTGATGTTGAGTTCTTTAATATTCCTATCATTCTGTACATGAAAAAAACGCTCAGATGGCTTGGAGTAGGACAATTTTATTGCCCGCTATGTGAGGACGTCTTTCAATCATGCGCAGCTCTGCATGCTCATTGGAAATTCAAGCATGGAGACAGGTTCTTACCCAATGAGCATGCTGCAGTTGAATTTGTATACAATTGTAAGCTGAGATGGGAAATTATCGATGATGACTTCCCATCTGACTTACCAAAATTCAGGATTATACATAAATGTCCTGTAGCTGATTGCAATTATATCGTCAACAACGCCAGTGCTTTAGCTTGCCACATTAAACATAATCATCAAGATCTTGATGTTCTTCGCCGCGAAATCGGATTGCTTTGGGCAGCGATCTGCTGTCATGCTAAACACAAAAACAAATTGCTCACTGGTAATGATCTATTTCATAATGTCTCTGGTTGTTTATGTATGCGTTGCAAACATTTTATCGGTCAAGATAAAAAGAAAGTTCAGCAACACACTAAATCTTCTCATCCCGCTGCCAATGTCGAAGGCAGTAGGAGATACTTCATGAATATTTCCCTTAATGCTAGATGGCTAGATGTTGACTTAGATGATGATGTCATCTCTCAGTCTAACAAAGACATTGCCGATGCAGTTCGTGATCTCTCCACTCATTCTCACAATGTTGAATT
Organism: Tritrichomonas musculus; assembly: GCA_039105265.1. Classification (NCBI taxonomy): domain Eukaryota; phylum Parabasalia; order Tritrichomonadida; family Tritrichomonadidae; genus Tritrichomonas; species Tritrichomonas musculus. The sequence goes on along the minus strand of JAPFFF010000539.1, from coordinate 18,941 downwards.
TGAACGAGATCTTCCTATTGAACCTGAAGGTGACAACCCTGATCATGCTGCTGCGATGGTGAATAGGAGATCTCGTGAACAAAGACTGCGTGCTCGACGTAGAAACGGCATTCTTATTGTCAATGAGGGAATGCCTGAAGAACGTCTTCATGCGCTTAATGGTAATTCCGATGCTGACACGACTGCTCAATCCAATGATGATGATATTCAGTCTATTTCGCCTCCTACTTCTGTGATTCAGGAAGATCTGTCTTCCTTCCTTGATAAATCCGTTTCCTGGATCAATAAATGCAAAGAAGAAAATGACGGCATTGTATATCTCCCTAAGATTTGGGGCGAACGGATTCAAAAGATTAGAAAAAAGATATCTAATGTCTTTGAAGGTAAAATTTCTATCCTCATTGACAAGTTCTCTTATCTCACTTCTAATAAGTCTCTTGTTTTGTCTGACGACGATCGTCTCTTGCTTTGGAATGGTGTACTGGCCAAAATCTTTCTCATTCTCAGGAAAGAAATCCGTGGTGCTCTGCACATTCCAGCATTCAACTCTAAAAAGAAGAAAAAGAAAAAGCCTCGGTCTTTTGAAGTTCCTATTCAACTCAAAGCCGCTAGCAAATTCACTGCCGGCATTGAGTTGCTGCACACTTTGACTGAAGGCGACATTAATGATCAGCCAACTTTAAATCTGATTGCCGACCTGAAAGATAAATTAATTGACTTCCTTTCACGCGCTCCTGACGATTTTGTGGTACTCGTGGGAGGTCGTGACATTGATACAGTGGATGCAATTCTCAACGCAGGTAATTTCGAAGATAAACTATCATTCCTCAAAGCGAAATTATTTGACCTTGAGTCGAAATACAAAGAGAACTCATCCGATGGTTACAAGAAATTCATCCAGAAAGCTTATCAAGAAGACTCCAAAAAAACTCTCGATTGGTTCATTCTTAACAGTGATACCCCTGAATGCACCGTTCCAGTCGAAAGTTTTGTGGAAGACTATGGCAAGGCTTGGAGTGAGGTCGCGGACTTCGAACCTCGCCAAAAATTCACACTTGATCATATTCTTTCAGATGAAGACAACTCGTATTTCACTGAGCTTCTCATGTCGGATAAATCCATTAAAGATGCGATCAAAAGTAGATCTAACCTTTCTGCGGTTGGCTGTGATGGTATTTGTAATTCCATCTGGAAGCTAGGCAATGATGTTTCAACGCGCATTATCAAAACGACTCTGAATGTAATGTTATCAACTGGTAGTTTCCCGTCCATTCTTAAATCTTGTAAAACGATAATGCTATACAAGAAAGGTGAAGTCAACAACACTAGATCTTGGAGACCGATCACCATAACATCCACTCTATACAGAATTATAATGTGCCATATCTCACGCACTCTCCAAACTTTAAATGAATACAGGAGATTCATTAATTGCCAACAGAAAGGTTTTATGAAAATTCCTTCTGGTGCCGCAGAGCATATCGTTACCGCTGATGAGATGATTCATCATGCAGCTCGACATCAGAAGAATCTTTACATTTTGACGATAGATTTCAAGGATGCCTTTGGGTCAATCCCACATGAACTCTTTAAGAAGAACCTTCTGGACCTCGGTTTTGACAAACTTTTTGTCAAGAGCATTCTTGCATCTTATAAAAACGCTTCCACCAGAATCGTCTCTAATGGACGCATTAGTGATGAAATTGAATTTGCCAAAGGTGTCAAACAGGGTTGCCCACTTAGCCCTACATTGTTCAATGTTGGAATAGAACCGTTATTGGTCAAATTAAATGACCTTGCACAAGATGAGGGTTATCACTGGTATGACAGATCTACTTCTGTCCAGGCTTATGCTGACGACATTGTTCTCTTTTCTGATTCAGAAATGGGCATGAATAATCTCATCGATGTCGTTCAATCGTTTTGTAAATATGCAGGCAACATGAAAATTAATGTGAACAAGTGTGCTTCATTTGCATTCACAATGGACAACAGAACTCGAGCTTCAATGCAGAATCACTTTTCAATTAACGGGGAATCTGTTAAAAATATCAGCATTCAAGGTTCTTTACACTACTTGGGTTTACCTCTAGCGGCTAAACTCTCTCGAAGAAAACATCACATCTTTCAAAAAATCCTTGACCTCAAAAGAGATGTGAGCAAAATCACATCTAGTGCCCTGAGGACGATGCAATCAGTAGATGCTATCAAAAAGTTCATACTCCCTCAATTGGATTATGAATTGATGATCAACGCAGTTTCTACGACCAAACTCAATGAATTAGATGAATTCATACGAGGACGCATCTCAAAAAAAATCGGTATAGCTGGTGTTCCAACGGATTGGTTTTATTCTTCCAAACATGATGGTGGTTTAAACTTACAATGCTTGTCTGAAAGACATAAAGCACTTACAATTCGCTTATATATGGGAATGCACGAATCTAAGGACAAAAACGTCAAGCACTTCATCACTGCTTCAGACAATGATGAAATGCAATTTCGTGATGCTGATGTCCAAGATGATTCACCTTTTTTGCATGTGCCCGTGACCGAATTTGGTGCAATTAAAGGCAACAATCGGTGCGGAACTTCGAACCTTCTTTCACGCACTGTTAAAGCCTTGCACGATCTCAATCTTCAAATGAATCATGACGATACCGGTTTTTTAATTAAACCTTTGAACACTGATGACGAGCAAACTGAAATCAAAGTTAATTACATGAAAGTTATGAAGTTAATCATGAAAGTGATTCAAAAGAGACACATATCTTCACTTCTTAAGAATAGATTAAAAGGACATACTTTCGAAACACTGAAGAATTCTCCTATTAGCAATTTCTACATTTCACAAAGAGTTAACGCTGCTGATTCTATTGTTAATTTTTCATTTAAAGCCAGACTTGGTTCTCTCTTTACAGGCAGTATGAAAAGAAGACAAACTCATAGACAAGATGACGGCAATTGTAAATGTTGTGGACAGATCGAAACCATTCACCATTTGCTAAATGGTTGCTCTTATAGAAAACACGAATTTACTAAAAGACACGATGCCATTGCTCTTATTATCAATAAATACATTACTGATCATAAACGTGCCATAGTTCATTCTAACCAGGTCGTTCGGAGCCGCGACGGCGGACGACTTGAAGGTGAGAATGCTGATCTTAAACCAGATCTTTTCTGGTGGAAGAATGACAAATTGCACATCGTTGAAATTACGATTCCTTATGGAATGTTGACTGACGATGATGAACATGGTACAATTTCAACTCTCAATCTTAGAAGACAACAGAAGTTGAACAAATACAAATCACTCATCGAAGATTGTAAAGTTCAATTCAATTGCGATGTTGATTTCTTTGTAATCGTTGTATCTTCTCTTGGTGCTATTCCCAGTGAAACGTTAGATGAGTTGAAAAGAATTACTGGCACGGAAGCAGACTGGAAGAAAATAGCAAAGCAAATGGTTATCACATCTTTACGCGAATCGATGTTCATAGCTTATCATTGGTATCCTCCTGCACACAACAACATTGTTGTTTCCAACAACCAAACTCATAACTATACCGACATCTCAGTTAATTCTGATAATTCAGTAAACTCTGATGATCAACTTTCCTCTTCTGATATCCAATCTCAATCCGATTATCAGAATTGTTCTATGAATTCCATTGATGATAATACTTGGGACCAACTTATCAATGATGACAGTAACCATTCTACTCCTATTATTGATAGTTCTTTTTCGAAAACCTCTACTGATGATTCCTCAGATAGTGACAACGATGTCCTTGTTAACTCAGGTTCTGTTCCTTATTGGAGAAAAGCCAATTCAGAGGGAATGATTCTTAATGATGTTTCAGATTTTTCAGATTCTTCATCGACTTCTAACTGTGAGTGAGCCATCACTCACGCTTCTTTTATGCACGATTACGTGCTTTCTTACTCTAATGGTTTTTAATAAACAATCCACACGGGAGGAGATTTTTTTTTCATCTTTTTATTTTCGAGGTTTTGGTTAACTCTAGCTACATATTCGTGATCAGCACCTTCTACTGAGTCGATTGATACCACTCTTCTCGACTTTTCTCAAAATTTTCAAAACTGATTTCAATTATATTAGAACTCATATCACAAAGTCCGACCACTCGATATATCACTCAGTTATACTACCTTAGTTCATTACAATTTATCAATCTCAGCTCTTAACGTTATACTTGTCATTCGATCAGAGATATATTCTTTAACCAAAATCTCATTCTTTTACTCTTATGTTATTATTCTCCTCACTCTCATGTCGTTTATTCCTTCGATCACGCTGTTCTCAGACTCCTTACATCCTTATTCAATTTTTCTCTTCGCCTCATTTATCAGCGTTATACTTTTATGCTATTTTATTTATCCTTTGTACAGATCGAAGTAAAATAAATGTTTACGGAGTCATTTTTTTTTACGAGGCCACTTGATGATTCTTATCTCTTCCGGGCCCTCAAGAGTGCTTGACGGCTGCCGATTAAACTTTGACGGATATATATATCCTATTTAAGTTGCTATGGCTCAATGCGTCTATAGACTCAACGGATGGATGCCCATGAGATCCATTCAGACGACGATCATATGGCTTTCAATTGTTGATCGTTCATTATTCAATTAATACTCGTTCCCTCTCAATTAATTGAATATTTTTTTAATTGTTCTGTTGCTCCTTATGTTCAAGTTGGTCTCACTTTAAAGGTTTAAGCATACCTTTTTTTTCTTACAAAATTGCTTTTTTGATTGAAAGTTTTGCGAACTTTCGCTTCCTTTTTGCTTTTATGCATTTCTAACCGCTTTTAATAAACAAACCACACGGGAGGAGATTTTTTTTCATCTTTTTATTTTCGAGGTTTTGGTTAAATCTAGCTACATATTCGTGATCAGCACCTTCTACTGAGTCGATTGATACCACTCTTCTCGACTTTTCTCAAAATTTTCAAAACTGATTTCAATTATATTAGAACTCATATCACAAAGTCCGACCACTCGATATATCCCTCAGTTATACTGCCTTAGTTCATTACAATTTATCAATCTCAGCTCTTAACGTTATACTTGTCATTCGATCAGAGATATATTCTTTAACCAAAATCTCATTCTTTTACTCTTATGTTATTATTCTCCTCACTCTCATGTCGTTTATTCCTTCGATCACGCTGTTCTCAGACTCCTTACATCCTTATTCAATTTTTCTCATCGCCTCATTTATCAGCGTTATACTTTTATGCTATTTTATTTATCCTTTGTACAGATCGAAGTAAAATAAATGTTTACGGAGTCATTTTTTTACGAGGCCACTTGATGATTCTTATCTCTTCCGGGCCCTCAAGAGTGCTTGACGGCTGCCGATTAAACTTTGACGGATATATATATCCTATTTAAGTTGCTATGGCTCAATGCGTCTATAGACTCAACGGATGGATGCCCATGAGATCCATTCAGACGACGATCATATGGCTTTCAATTGTTGATCGTTCATTATTCAATTAATACTCGTTCCCTCTCAATTAATTGAATATTTTTTTAATTGTTCTGTTGCTCCTTATGTTCAAGTTGGTCTCACTTTAAAGGTTTAAGCATACCTTTTTTTTCTTACAAAATTGCTTTTTTTGATTGAAAGTTTTGCGAACTTTCGCTTCCTTTTTGCTTTTATGCATTTCTAACCGCTTTTAATAAACAAACCACACGGGAGGAGATTTTTTTTTCATCTTTTTATTTTCGAGGTTTTGGTTAACTCTAGCTACATATTCGTGATCAGCACCTTCTACTGAGTCGATTGATACCACTCTTCTCGACTTTTCTCAAAATTTTCAAAACTGATTTCAATTATATTAGAACTCATATCACAAAGTCCGACCACTCGATATATCACTCAGTTATACTACCTTAGTTCATTACAATTTATCAATCTCAGCTCTTAACGTTATACTTGTCATTCGATCAGAGATATATTCTTTAACCAAAATCTCATTCTTTTACTCTTATGTTATTATTCTCCTCACTCTCATGTCGTTTATTCCTTCGATCACGCTGTTCTCAGACTCCTTACATCCTTATTCAATTTTTCTCTTCGCCTCATTTATCAGCGTTATACTTTTATGCTATTTTATTTATCCTTTGTACAGATCGAAGTAAAATAAATGTTTACGGAGTCATTTTTTTTTACGAGGCCACTTGATGATTCTTATCTCTTCCGGGCCCTCAAGAGTGCTTGACGGCTGCCGATTAAACTTTGACGGATATATATATCCTATTTAAGTTGCTATGGCTCAATGCGTCTATAGACTCAACGGATGGATGCCCATGAGATCCATTCAGACGACGATCATATGGCTTTCAATTGTTGATCGTTCATTATTCAATTAATACTCGTTCCCTCTCAATTAATTGAATATTTTTTTAATTGTTCTGTTGCTCCTTATGTTCAAGTTGGTCTCACTTTAAAGGTTTAAGCATACCTTTTTTTTCTTACAAAATTGCTTTTTTGATTGAAAGTTTTGCGAACTTTCGCTTCCTTTTTGCTTTTATGCATTTCTAACCGCTTTTAATAAACAAACCACACGGGAGGAGATTTTTTTTTATTTTGCAAATATGTTGATCTACCCAACGAAAAGTAGATTTTTGGAATCAGCAGAAGATGCTGATTCGTTTGATTCCACTCCGAAAAAAATCGGTGAAAATTTTTTTAATAATCGAGATATCATGACCGATAGGTGTCACAATCCTACCCATATTCACAACAGCAATTGCCATTCCGATAACAAATACGATGGAGGTTTTAAGATTCCTTGTTCTAGGGAACAGATATCCCATCATCCAAAACTCAATAAGTTCGACTTTTTCAAAGACAATTCGCTACTAGACGACCTTGACTCCTCGTATAAAACAAGATACGCAACTCAAATCTCACCCCGCAAAAAAGATACTAGCAGATATCCTAGTGATGATGTGAAGCTGCGGCTCCCGCCGGTTGGACCAGCTTCACAATCACTTTCCAAGTGTCCTGATGACGATATGACCAATTTCGAGCACATTAATTCAGATTCAGAAAAAAGTGATAATAGTGATCAAATATCAATTTCCGATGAAGAAATTGAGGAACCTGAAACTATTTTCTGCAATTCAAATAATCCTTCTAGAGGGACAGAAGTGCTCTTACAGTCGGGTGTTCACTATAACCCGTCGAATTCTGATGGAGTTCCTAACCCATCATGGATCGTTGTTACGTGCGATCCTTCATTGATTTCTCGTTGTCCTCTTGCTTATAATATGAATGAGAAGTCATCCGAAGGAATTCTGGTTGCTCGAGGACAATTGATCATTTCCGATGAGCAACCAAAATTCGACAGGAATCGACCAGCAATCCCATCAACGGATGAAGAACTTCGTTTAAATGCTTTTGATCCCTATTCTTTCGTTCCTTCGTCTAGCATTCGAACGGTTCCATTCAATTTTCACTCAAAATGTTCCCCGTTTGTTTCGCATGTGTCCAACATCGTTAATTCGCTCTTTCTCTCAGGAACATGCAACATCGGGTGCAACACATCTCACTTCACCGACATTTCACATCACATGTCATGGAGTTACATCAATAATAATAACTTTTATTTCCTTTCTTCGCAGCACATTGATACGCGTGATATTGTTAATTCTTACTCACCAAACTCAGCTGCTAATATTAGTAGTCAATCAGCTGGTGCCATCTCTCAACCTGCTGACTCAAACACGTTTGAGAACAACCATGTTGTGAGTGCTGATACTCACAATGTTGAATCTGTTGCTAATCACGCTGTTGACGTTGACAATCAGATTGTCAAGTCAACAGCTCACGTCGCTCATCACGCTGTTGACGTTGACAATCAGATTGTCAAGTCAACAGCTCACGTCGCTCATCATGCTGTTGACGTTGACAATCAGATTGTCAAGTCAACAGCTCACGTCGCTCATCACGCTGTTGACGTTGACAATCAGATTGTCAAGTCAACAGCTCACGTCGCTCATCACGCTGTTGACGTTGACAATCAGATTGTCAAGTCAACAGCTCACGTCGCTCATCACGCTGTTGACGTTGACAATCAGATTGTCAAGTCAACAGCTCACGTCGCTCATCACGCTGTTGACGTTGACAATCAGATTGTCAAGTCAACAGCTCACGTCACTCACCACAACGTTGACGTTGACAACCAAACCGTCACGTCAACGGCTCACATCACTCATCACGCTGTTGGCGTCGACGATCGGGTTGTCACGTCAACTGCTCACATCGATCATCATCAAGTAGTCACGAAGGAGAAAGTCATCACTTCCGTCATCGAAGTGCCTAAGTTCGTCTTCGAGTTCAATGAGAAGGTGGTCCCTTTATTTACTCTCGCAGGTGATCACTCATCATTCAATTCATCCTCTGACTCTCGAAGCAATTCATTAGGCACACAGACTTCATCCACTAGTACGAGTAGTACTATTAGTGGTGCAGAAGACTTCTCCGAGGTGCGTTCTCATTCAGAACACACCGATCACTCTGATGATGATGATCGCAACGGTAGTAATGATGGATGTTCTTCTCCGTCAAGGGACGATAGGATTTCAATTGAATGGATTGTGGATGAGCTGTCCAAAATCAATTCTAAAGCAGAATTGACCTCGCTCATCGACCAACTTCAGGTTGGTAATATTGACATGTCTCCTTTCGCTGATGTTGTTGATGTAAATGTTCCTATCGTCCTTCTGATGTATCAGAAGTGTAGATGGTTGGGTGTTGGGCAGTTTTATTGCCCTTGTTGCGACAAAACGTTCCCTACATGTGCCTCGTTATCATTCCACCTGAGGTCGCTGCATGTAACGAATGGGGTTCCAATTGAACAGGCGGCTTTTGAATACATAATTGGTCGTAAGTTGAGATGGAAGATTGACTCGCCTCATCTTCCGGCAGATGCTCCACATTATCGGACCATTTACGTTTGTCCTGTGAGTGACTGTAACTATCTTGTGAGTCGGGCGAATTCGTTGAGCAGCCATATCGGTTCGGCTCATCAGGATCTTGAAGCTCTCAAAAGAGAAGTGGGTGTTTTCTGGGCAATGAACATCCTGCATGCTAGAAGATGCAGATGTTTACTTGCAACACGGGATGTCTTTCATGATCTGCGTGGTTCGATGTGTTCAACTTGCAGTGACTTCATTGGAAAAGACAAAGTCACTGTCAAGCAACACTCAAACAGATCTCATCCAGCATCCAACGTTGAAGGTCATCGTTTGCAATCATTCGAGGTGAATATTTCTACCAAGTGGTTTTCACCCGATACCGATGACGATGAGATTCGTGAGGCCAATTCTGACCTTGACAAAGAAAAAAGTGTCAGAATGGAAAATAGGATTTTACAGGAAGAAGAAAGGTTGAATCCTGTGCAGGCGAGGTCAGATGAGTCTGTTGACCTCCAAGTGATGGAAGATCGACGTCGTGCAGAGGATAACCGCCGACGCAGACGTCAGGCTGGTTTCATTCCAGCCAATGAGAGAATGCCAGAAGCACGCTTGCACTCAGTCTCTTCTTCAAGTGATGGCGAAGTCATTCAAAGTGATGTACATCCTGGTCATTCAAATTCAGCTTCGATCGTGGACATTGAGAGTTGCCTGTCCAAAGCTGAGAATTGGAAGTCGAGGTGCATGAAGGAAGATGATGATTTCGTGCACCTCCCGAAGCTGTGGGGTGACCGTTTAGCGAAGCACAGGAAAAAGTTCGAAGAAGTGTTTAACAGTGAAGTCAAGGATGTTCTCAATTGGTATAATGAAGCTATTAACCTCTCTGACTCTTTGGAAAAGAGCAGCCGAATGCTTCTCTGCGAAGGGATGATTTCGAAAATCATTCTCATTCTACGGAAGTCGATTAGGAAGTTCGTTCGTTCGGCACGGAGAGTAGTATATGTATGTTCGTATTGGGGGTCAGATAATTTGAAGCATTTTCGCGGTTCCTCCTTATTGGTTTCTCCGGCCGTTTCGTCATTTTTGGGTCACAACATTGAACTCTAGGATTTCTAGCTCATTGTCTACAACACTGTGAACCCCAACTATGAAACTCAAGGATTTGTAGCACTTTTTTGGAATCAAATAATTTCAGCCTCAGAATCACCAAAGAGCAAATCAAATATTTTTTTAAATTTTTATTTTCCACCCAAATGAGTGCTCAACTGAAAGTCTATGAGTATATCAATTCTTTCATTTCATTATTGGAAACACCAGAAGATTTCAAGCACTGCGATTTTACATTGCTTTGTGATAAATATCCTATCAATTCTGGGAAATCAAATTATCTCGCGAAAGTGTTATACATTTCACTACAAACACCTGATAAAACAATTAGATTCTACCCTGATAAAATCAAAGAAATGGGTTTCGAATATGTTGTTTTAACATCAAATGCGAGACGAAGAATCAATATCAATTCACCGGAATTCTTTGTAAACGGTAATAGAGAAAAACAAGTATTTAAGGAGCATCCTTTTTATAACTACTCTATTGAGCGAATTAATAAAGCAAACAAAGAAATTCTATTAAAGCTGAGAGAGAAATATGATATACCTGAACCAACACTCTTTAAGGGTACTCATCAAAATATTGTATTAGACTAAAAATAGTTATTTTTTTATTCTTAACAAATGACAAACGAAATAATAAGAAGAATCGATGATATAATAGCTGATTTGTATACATTAAAATTATGGGTACATACTGAACAAAAAAAAGACAGTTCGTCTAATAGTGAACCACAAAGTGGTGAAGAGAATTCGTTAGAAGAACATACAATTGACTTGCAAAGCAATACCAAAGCTAAAGCTTGTGAATGTGTAGCAGAACCTAGAAAAGTCATCCATAGACGTACAAACCGTTCATTCCCATTAAATAAATCAAAGAATCTCAATGATGAACAACGTAATAAAGTATTAGCATTTGCAAATGAAAATAAACAACTCATCTTGGATCAACCATCTGCTACAAGAAATGAATTCCTTCAAAAGCTTGTTCGCGATAAATTGAATATTAATCTTTCTGCATACATGTCTTGTAAGATAATTACTATGCTCAGTATTTGAATATGCACATGCTCTATTTAAATCTATGATTTGAATACAGCAAGCGTTTTATCATCTATTATTGCAGTGATAACCCCCACAGTCATACGTTTAATCTTTGATGTTATTGCAGTTTCACCACTAAGAATCTTCAATTTATTGTCTTCATTATCAATAAATACTTCATCTCCAATACCATAACAAGATGAATCATCAACTTTTACAAGATAATCACCATGTGAAGTGAAGGTAATACAATTATTTTTTTGGTCAATTCTAACACAAATACCAACATATTCTTTCCATGTTCCTGAAGTCTTGACACTACAAATACAATCAGTTGTATCATCTGCTGTTGAAGGTATCCATTCATCACCAACATGTTTGTAAACCTTACCAGTCATATATACTGGAGCTCCAATAACGAAATCATTTATTGAATTTATAGATGACTCGATTGGGGAGTAGTGGGTGATTGTATTTGAACCGTTTGATGTTATCTTGCAAGAAACATGTAAATTTGAATCAATTGTTGTATTTCTTGCAGTACCAAACATGCTAAATGATTGAAATCTATGACCATCAACATATATAAATACTTCACCAGTATTAGCAGTTTTTGAAGACCTATACATAAAGACAGTATTATAAGTATCATTATTTCCAAATCTAAATAAAGCAAGTGTATTAGAATCAATAGAACTAAAGAAACTTGCAATATTACTTTCGGTACTATTAATCGTTAATGACCCATCATTATTTTTTGATACATAACCCGACAAATCGACAGGTTCAGGAATTTCACTCTTCACTTGGTCAATAGCACGGGTCAATTCTGTTTTCAATGCAAAGTTATCATTCACATATTTCACAGATGAAATCATATTATCGTTCACAGGTTGGTTGCTGATTAATGTGATAGATGCATCATAAATATTGGTTAGTGTATCGTCCGCGGCTCTCAATGAAACAATACGTGTAGCTACACGAATATCTATTGATTCGCTTGACTCACTACTTACTGATTTGTATATGAGATTTGCACCCTTTCGTCCAGAATACGTATATTCAGCTTCTTCATATGATGCATCATCAGCATTTCGTTTGAATTTTACGATTATATTTTTAGTTGTCAATACTCTTCTTATATATTCATCTGGGATTGCACAACCACTATCATTCTGTATACATTGAATTGTGAATCGTTCTGGATTTTCATCAACAACATTTGCGGTTTTAATGAATGGTGATTCAATTTGTGCTCTAATGAAATTGTATGCTATAGGATTATTATTTCTATGTGCTGCAATATACGATACATATACAATTTGTCCATCATCATGACGCCATATTATTCTATCAATGCGTTTACCATTGCTATCATATCTGTCCAAGCAATCAAAAGTGTTAGTAGAGCCATTTGGTTTAAATATTACATCAATATGCATAATATCATCATCTTGATTATCTCCCCAATTAACATCAAATACCAAATGAACTCCAGCATTTGGTAGCTTAGGGGTAATATATGCACCGTCATATAATTTTGCAGGATATTCAATATTCAATTCAGTGCCATACAACGCAGTACTCAACGCAGATTCATTAATCAAATCTGTTGGAATTGTTGGAATATCTGTTTTCAATGCATACTTATCTAATTCATAAGCCAATTCATCTTCATCAACAAACTTCTCATCAGCTTGTGCACTGGTATAATACGGTGTCAAATCAACATCTTTAATATCACTCTTCACTTGCTCAATAGCAAGGGCCAACTCTGTTGTCAATACATATTTATCTTGGAGAAATGCAAGATTAACAACACAGTTTTTGTTCGTTTCATCATAATCTTCATTTGCAATATAACAACTTATTACATTGATTCTATGTTGGTTATCAAAATCATAAACAACTCCACAACTTGAACTCATTTCTAATGTTAATGCTATATTTTGAACACCATTATTTAAAACATAATCATTATTATTAATACTTGATATAGTGAATATTCCTTGATATTTAATACTTTCATCAGTCTTATCATATCCATCAAATAACATTCCATATTGTTTCCATTTTTCAAAATATTGACTTGCATTAGTATAAAGAACCGAAAGAGTATTAATACTATTACCTTCATCATAAGTTAATTCTAATTCTTGATTGAAAGTAATTGTTTTATCAATTATTTCTGGAATATCAGATTTTAACGCATAAGTGTTTGACACATATCTAGCCGAATAAGCGTTTTTGTCTGTTGGTTCGACAGTTTTGGTTATTGAACATGATAATATTTCTGGTGTTTCACCAGTTCCTGGATTGATTAATTCATGGGAGTTATACAGATACCAAAGACTAGAATCACTTCCTTCCATACGCAGTATCTGAGAGGGTAGATTATCATCATCTTCATTGTACGAATAGTCTGCGTGAACATAATGGGCCGTATAGTAACTGTCTGATGATACAATATCCAACCCATATTGCTCAATCAGTATATGATATGGGTCGTAATCCAAATCAAGAATTGTATTATTGGCGATTGTGAATTGAATAGTTGTTTGCCCCTCAATAATCTCTGGGATTTCGCTTTTCACTTGCTCAATAATCTTTGGGAGGTCTTCTTTTGAAACATATTCTCTGGCACAAGAATCCAAAGCTGCTTGAAGACCTTCATTAGCTGCCATACTTGTTAAACACATTGATGCTTGAGCTGATAATGGGTTAACATCATTAGCCATCAATTTCTGAAACATTTCGTCTGATAATTGGTCTCTTATGTTCAATTGCAACTCACTATTTTTGAGAACTGTGGGTATCTCTGACAAGTCTTCTTTTTTTGCATACAATGTCATATCTGGCAAGTCTTCTGTTTTCGTGTATGGTTCCAAAGCAGTTGTCAAAGCAGATTCATTAACCAAATCTGTAGGTATTTCAGGTATGTCAGTTGATAATGCAAAATTGTTAACAACGTAATCACGTAATGTATTAACAGCGTTTTGAATTTCTTCACTACTAGCATACTTTAATAATTCTTTATTGAATTCCTCTGTTTTCAAATAATCGAATAAATCAGTTGTTTTCGCATAAGACTGTAAGTCCTGCGCTTTAGCGTACTCGCTTAAGCTCGTAAGCTTTGCATACTCATCAAGATTCGTAAGCTTTGCGTAAGGTTTCAATAATTCTTTCAATTCCTCAGTATTCAAGCTTGACCCCAAATTATTTCCGTTATTACACTTACACCCACATGAAGTGGCATATTGTTTTATGTATTCTATTATTAATTCATCTATTGTATTTACCCTTTTGATACCACCTGCTTGCTCTATCGTAAACATTTTGAACATAATAAATGACGTCAGATGTGGATGAACAATTAATAATGAATGAGGTGAAAAAGAAAGATTATCAAGATATGCTCATATTCATGTTCCAAAATAGTAAATCAGAGCAAATAAAAACAATAATACACAATATTATTGAGTATCTCAAGAATCCTCGTAACTATATCAAAGACGTGAAAGAAAAGCTAAAAGATATGCTTGATAAATATAACGCAAAGCCTAAAGGAAGTAAAAGACAAAAAAATGAATTAGTTAAAATACTTGATTCAAAAGCGAATTACTTTATTGATATATCTGGCTTACTAAAAGATAAAGCTGCGGGCACTCGCAGCCTCCGGGAACAAAGTTCCAGTCAACGCAGTTGCCGACAAGCGGAGGAAGAAAAGCCTTCTATTCCACATATTGAGGAAGAGGAGGAGCCCGACTTGGAAGGCCACTATTTTAGAAACAGAATTAATAAAGACATTGAATCACTTAGTAATTTATTTACACTTGATAGTAATCATATTAATGCTTTACACTTATTTTATTGTATTGCTGATGACTCAAAAAGGTATCCGTTATTTAATAAAAAAGATACTACACAGATTCAATTACTTGTCGTATCATTAACTGAAAACATAGATTCACATAAAAACAATAAGATACCAGATAACATAAATAACCTAATGCAATTTGAGAAACAAAGAAGACAAACCAATATTGAAACAATGAGAAAGTTAGCTGATTCTATTCAAGAAGGTCAGCAATTATTAGATGCTTACAATAAATCTTCTACAATTGATGCTAACCAACTAGAAAGGTTTGGCTTATTAAATGAAGAGTTTACTGCTAAAAACCTTTATGGTTACTATAATAGGTCTATAAATCCTAAAGATGACTCCGATGTTAGAGTTAGGAATATCGCATTACAATTACATGATGCAATAAGAGAAACAAACATATTTGAAGAAACAACTGAACCTAAAAACAAAAAGCAACTCAAACAATTAATAAAGTACCTTAATGAAAATGGAGATAGAGAAATATTTTTTAATATGAATAGTGATATAGAAGAGCAAAGTGATATAGAAGAGCAAAGTGAATCTGTGCCACAGGCGAGTCTTTCAAAGAAAGCCGAACATTTGCAAAGCAAAGTTGTTAAAGACAATTATCATGCAATTGACGTAAATCTAGAAGATGATAGTGAATCTTTATCCGACTATAAAACAATGTCGAAGCGTGTTTTTAGCACACCAACCAAAGAATATCTTAGAAGAAACAAACCAATTGAAGCTGAAGATGACCACACCAACTTTTCAGAACTATTGAACTCAAATATTGAAACAACAAAAGGACCTGAAGTAAATGCTGCTGAATTCTTAAATGAATATATGAAGTCTATCCCAACAGGTAAACGTGCTGGTAAAACATTTGAAGCATCACAAAAACGTATGAGCGACCTGTACATTTTCGAAAACAAACAAAGTATTGATGTTAGTAAATATCGAGGGGAATTATTTGATATTCTTATTAACGGTAATTACCGTGTCAAGTTTTCACCTAAATGTGCTACAAGAGATGGAGCAGAAGCTTATTGCAAGAAAAGATTTGATAAAAATGGATATCCATTATATCGTTTAGTACCAGCTAGGCATGACACTAAAGACCCTCTCGGTAATCCAATTTGTGATTTAAACGGTGATAGAGTTGAAGATATTGTTATTGTTGATACCCGTGGTAAGCCTGTTATTATTAATGGATATCGTCTTGTTAAAGCAGACCCTTATAAGAAATTATGGCAAACCGAACGTATTGCTGGTAAAACAAATGATTCATTTGAAGTATGGCTTAAGAATCTTATGGGAGCTAAACGAACATGGGAATACACTCCAGAACAATGGAATGAAGGTAAGTTTAAACCTGAAATTGATAAGAAATTAGAAAAAGTAATAAACTCATATCAATCTGTTGGTTTATCCAAACCCAAAATCAGTACCAAAATTACTGCAAGAGGTTTGTGGAGTTCTATATTTTCAAAAATATGGCAAACTGTTTTATACAATATATTTACTACTGAAGAATACAAAGATTTGGAACCATTAAAATGTATATTTAGTTATTTCAAAGTATGTACAGCCATATTTATTGCACGTTATGAATCTAAAGTGATGAAAGACCATGAACGCAATGATTGGAGTGATTGGGTTAAATATAAGAAATTACATCCAAAATCCGTAAATGCTGAATTGGGTGTTATGATTCAAAAAGAATATAATGAAAGCATTAAAGCGACTATGCCAGTTGATGGAGAAATAAATAGTGATGGTGAAATATCAGGAGTATTACAAGAAATATTGGAGCAAACAAATGACCTCATCTTTAAGACTGGTCTTGGATTCACAGAAGATAAGAAAGACCAATATGCACAGTTAGCTCAAGCTATAATTGAAAATAAAGTAAGTACAGCAACAAAGAAGCAATTACAAGACAAATTTGGTGAAAATATTGATGCTTGGATTGATTCACAAGTTGGTGGAAATTACACCACAATCAAAGGATTATATAAGGCTGCACATAAAGGTGCTGGTGATAAATCATATATTAGGTCACGAACTGTTGAAAAGCCAGCTACAGCTGAAATTGTTGAGGAACCTTCTGATGATGATGACGAAAGATGAAGCATAAAAAAATTACTATTCCTACTTTATATCCTTGCTAATTATTTTTTTGAACCTGGTAATTTGAATGTTGTTGTATGCGCCTTATTTGTTCCTGGATTTACCTGTGACTGCATAGCAGGCCCAAGCTTCGCTTGCGACAAGAAATCATTTTTAGCTTCTGTTGGACTTGCAACCTTTTGATTCTTAGATGTATTACGAGCTATACTAGATTTTTCAGGTTCTTGGTAAAAATATTTGAATTCAGTTATTGGTGATGGTAATACCTTCTTTGGGCGTATTTCATCGGGTATATCAAGTTTTTCATTATTATATTCAATATTTACTTTTGGGTCATATCCACTAAATAAGGAAGGCTCCCTAGGATGTGAATTATTTGTATTTACCTTTAAGATAGGGCTTGTGATATTTGATTTGAATACATTGAATACTGGAAAATGGTATTTCCAATCCTGAAATTCATATTTGAAACCTTTAATATCAGCATCTTCATTTTTATTTCGCAATCGAACTTTCTGCCATTGGCTCATGAATGTTTCTTTTTCGAAACAGAGAAAGATAATTATTGGTACTGGCTTAACTGTGCAATCAACGTCTACGCTCGAAGATAGTTGATAACAGAAATTATTTGTTTCTTTTACATCATATCTATAATCATAGTCTCCAATCAATAGTATATATGTTTTATTTAGGTCAGGAAATGATTTTTCAACAAATTGGATATCTGTATTACCAAAATTAGAAAAAAGGTCCACAGTTATTGTGAATAAACGTAATAGACTAGGATCGTTTGTATTATTTATATTTCTCTCATCTTTGAAATCCACTTTTTTAGGTAAATCCAACGTTACTTCACTACCATTAATAAGTACAAATAATTCATGGTAATTACTACTTAAATACAATAAGACTCTCCTATTTCTTTCAGAGATATATGAAAACAGTTGATGGTCCTTATTAATATTGATACAATTTGGATCTTGCAAATTAAGTTCTTGCAGTGCTGTGAATACCGATTTTTGGTTGCTGTTATTCATTTTTCCTTCGAAAAAAGCTGTAGCTTAATAAATAAGAAGGCAGCTCATGATAAATGCTGATGGTATGATTGAATTGCCATACAAATCGGTAAACCATATCTTGTAATCTCTCTTATTGCTACTGAAGAATTCGTATTTTCGATATTTGGTTTGACGCTTATTAGCTAACATAATGAATGAATCACAATAGGCATCTAATTGAACTATATCTGAATGCACCATTAAATCACCAACTAAAAAGTCTTTTACAATTGCACCAACATATTGAATTACAATATATTTCTTGTTTCTACTTGATACAAATTCAAGCGGCAATGTAAATTCTGTTGATTGAGTGTGGAAATAACGTTTTGTTATGGGCTGTTTTACATTGCTTGTTGCAACATTCTTGATATTATTCATAAGCATTTTTTTCATAGAAACTAAATGTTAAAATACTTAATGTAATCTTCATTTAAGTCTCCAAATGAATTACATATGAATTTCGTATATATAATAGGTACTTCAATAATAGCTTTTTCAGCATCAGTCATACGTTTCCTACCTTTACTATGCTTTTCTTGTGGTTCATCTTTTTTAACAGTCTGATATGGTTTTAATAACTTGCAGATTACATTTCCATTACGATACTCTAGAAACTCAGCAATTTCATTAAATACTCTTCTACGCTTCTCATGCTTTTTTTGCGTTTTGCTTTTATCGAGATGAACTAATATAATATTACCTCTATTATAAGATAACAACCCCTTAAAACGTTGTTTATCATTGATTTCCCGCAATTTCATTTGCATTTTC
>JAPFFF010000538.1:0-20358 GCA_039105265.1 Tritrichomonas musculus | reverse complement strand
TTTTCTGATTCTTGGATTATAATATCCGATGCCCTGTTCGCCTCTCAGATTTGATCCACCACCAATGTTCAACAGACCGAAATCAAGATCGATTTTTTTGGCAGACAATAAAATATTTGCAATTTTTTGGTTGCCATTGACAATTGCCAATAATAAAGGTGATATCATTTGCTTTTTTCTCTCGTACTTGTAAAATCTATATTCTTTAATAGACAAGCTATTTACATCAATTGATTTTTTCTCTAATGAAAGTTCAGCAATATCATTTTGATTGTTTTTAATTGCAATGTTTAATGGAGAATCTTTCCTTTTATGCATATATGACAAGTTTACAGTTGTATAGAAATCAATCAATTTTGCATTGACATATACATTCGTATTTGATAAAGTAATTCGGTATATTTGTAGATTGCCTTTTTCAACAGCAAAACAAAGAGGTGTGATTTCTTTATATTCTTCTTTTCCTCCATTCCACCATCGTTCAAATGTTGTTTTCAAATTGATGTTAATTTTTGGATTTGAAACTAAAAGTGCAACAATTTGACTATCTTCATTATCAATGGCAAAATGAATTGGTGTGATTCTTTCTCTTGTATCATCTTCACTTGGATAACAGTCTATTGTTTTCTCATTGATGTCAATTTGATTATGTTGGCATAAAAGTTGAACTATTTCAAAATTTCCTTTTTCGGCAGCAATATGTAATGCTGTTTTTTCTTCTCTTTTTGTATCTAGTTCTTCGATAACTATTTTTAGTATTATAATAACTGGTCATTATTTGATTGACATCAATTTTATCATTTCTTAAAAGCAACTTTACAATTTCAACATTTTCGTTTTCAACAGCAAGATGTAATAATGATAACTCTTCTTTATAAATGTTACTCTTCCAAAATCTCCTATTTATTATTTTGTTCATTTCTCTTGATTTCACATAACAATCATTCCATCTAGTAAAATCATTTATAAATGTATTATTTTTAGTTTTTTTATTATTATTATCTTCATCATCATCATCATCATCATTATATCTTCTTCTTCTTCTTTTTCTTTCTCTTGTATCTTCTTCATATAAACATTCCATTTGTTTATTAACGTCAACTTGAGTTTTTGATAAAATTTCTTTAGCAATGAAGAAGTGGTCATATTGAAATGCATACAACAAAAGTTCTTTATCATCGCATTTGATTTCAGATGGACAAAATTCATAATTGTAATATTTTAATTCATTTAAAAATTAACTTTTTTCATCAAAATTTTCTATTTTTTTGTTTTGAATGCATTGAGCAATTGAATTATGGTGGTATTTCATCGCTTCTTCAAATAATTTGTTATATTTGTTATATATTGGTGTTACTTTTAATTCTTCAAGATGGATCATTTCTACATTATATGAATGAATTGCATATTCCCATAATGATGGTGTTAATTCAGCCCCATTCATGCACAAATATCTGAAAATTACAATTGATCCACAAAATGCTGCATATTCGATTAAAGTTGGATCATTATCTAATAAGAATGAATTGGTCTCAAATATTGAATGTTCAATTACGTAATCCATAATAGATATGTTTGCTTGATTTACATGGGCAATAAACTCTTCAATTAAGTTGTTTCGGATTAGTTGGCAAATATAATTATCATTCTCACCAATTTCCTGTTTTTTAATAAAGCTTTCTTTATCATAATCTTTGGATTTAATTAAACCGAAATATTTAGGATATTGGTTATTATAATACTTTCCCTTTTTCTTTTTTTTGATAATTTTATTATCAATAAAAAGTACTTCTTTTTCTATAAGGAAGAGTATAAGTCTTTTATCATCTTTAAATATATTGAAAATCTCTGAATTCGAGAAATTTTGTTTCATATTATTAAGAAAAATCGAGATAACTCGGAAAATATTTGAATAAAAGTTAGATGAACGATGATAATTGTGAAAAACCTTCTGGATAAATGTAAGGAAAAATTTTAATTCTTGCTTTTTTTCAGTAAAAGTATAGGTTGATAAGAAATTAACTATTTTTTGATAGTTTTCGTCTGTTTGATCTTCCTAACTTTTTTCAAAATATGATAAAAGAATATAAACGTACTTTTTGCCATTAAAAAAGGTCAATTTTAATAAAATTAAAGGTCAAAAAAAAAAAAAAAAAAAAAAAAAAAAAAGATAAGGCTTGATCAATTTATTTTAACTACTCATTTTTTTTTACAAAAAAAAAAAGTAAAAAATTGTCTGACTTTTATTTTTCGGATGTACGGTATAAGGTCAAATATTGGCCTTAACATCCGCCTTCAATAAATATCTTGGCCTATAAGTATTCTCAAACCATGTGGAAGGAATCACAGTTATTAATTGCATATCTTAATTTCTGATCCATTGTTTCTTCATCTTCATATTTGGGCAAAGACAATAAATTGAAGCACGTGTGAGCAACAGGTAAGTTATCAGTATCATCTGAAACATCAATTGTAATTTGGTAGCCGACATCTTTAAAGAATCTAAATCCTGCTGGTGGAATTTTTGAAGTTCCAGTGATGAACATCAGCAGCTTAGCCAAGTCTTCATCATTCCATTTCGAAATCACATTAAAGAACATATTCAATACATTTTCATTCAGGCAATCAATATTTTCTCTGAAATCTTTCAGATCGATTTTTGGAGCACCACAAATGATCAAATTAAGTTCGTTTGGAGTGAAACGTTTAATTTCTTCATGAGGAATCAATGAATTAAAACCTTCAACAAAAGCAGAAACGTTTTCATGAATTAATTTATCCAAGTAAAAGTTTGCCATTAGGTCAGCGTATTCTCTTTTATTTGAATCTGTCACTTTTATATCACTTCCATTTTCTTTCAATTGAATGGTTTTTCTTTCACCATTTATTTCCCATTCAATTTCAAAATAAAACTCATTACTAGGATCGTTATCAATATCATTATCAAGGTAATATTTCAATGATCTATATTGATCGTCGTATGCCGATTCAAGGTCACTAAAATTCATTTGACGATGAAGAATTTGCTTAAGAAAAGTACGTGTAAAATGAATATTAACACCAACACCTTGAATAATACAACGAGCAATGAATTTACCAGCAAATTTATAATAATTCTCATAATTATTAATTAAATATTTGCTATCTGGATCTGGTTGAAAACTCATGTCTTTGTCACATGATATAAATAAGTGATTCTTTGGATTGATCAATTCTTGGGCCATTTTGGTCATCCAGTCTCGCGTTATGCCACCAGAATCAGACCCAATATTATTGACATATTTAACTAGAAATGTGTCCATCCATCTATCATTTCCTTTAAGAAATATCTCATCATATGATGAATAAAAAATGTTGTCTGGATCAACAGTAAATGCAAATATTGTTGATGAATTAATTGAATTAGTCATTTTCTTTGTAAAATTATCAAAACGAATTTTAAATTCAACAAATTCTGGAAATTCATCAAATAATTTAATCTTTTGCGAGTATAAATCAGAATTCTCATTGATTTTTTCTATATACGATGCATTTTGTAAATAAAATGTCCAAAAATTGGGACGCAAATTCCAAATATTATCTGGAATTTGAATTTTGGAACCTTCTGGTCTCATTAATTTAACTAAAGAATCAGACATTGAAAATATTTGTTTGTTATCTCTCGATGGTGTCAAAAGATTGAAAATAGAAATAAACTTTTCAATAAAACTTGGATCATTTAAATTTTCTCCTTTTTTAAGTAAATATGACAAATATTCAATTAATTCATTTTTCCATTCATTTGCAATGTAAGGAACCAAAGTAATATAATTATGAATTATATCAATAGAAGGATTTTCTTTGTTAAGTTCTATATCAAATATATCTTTAATGATTAACAAATGATCAAGTTTTTTATAATCATATTTATTATAAAGAGTCAGACCCTTTTTTATAAGGTCTTTGTCATTTGTTAGTATCATGAATGCAATCACGTGTGTGAAACTCATTGATAATAAATCAACTTCAAATTTAGAAAATATTGTATATGCACTATTCAAAAGTTTTACATTGTCTCTAAAGTGCGGCTGCAGAATTAAATATATCAACTTATTTGAATAATTTTTAAGAAATGCTTCTCGAAATGAAGTTTCATCAACATAATCACTAAAAAGAAAAATAATAGATCTCAAAGATTCAGCTGTTATTTTATCATTATTTAAATCAATGAATTGAAATATTTTCATTAGGAAGGATTGAATTGTTAAAATTTCATCATTAATAAGAATTTTAAATATTTCTTTAATTTCTTGAGTGCCAAAAAATTTTGATACTTTGAAAATCTTTTGAAAAATTGTATCAAATAAAGACGAATTCTCAAATATTTGTTTAAAATAATTTTTCCCATCAAAATTAATTGGTGGAAGGTTGTCTTTGCTATTAATTTCTTTAATCTTTTCGTTTAAGTCTAGAATGAGTTGATCGTGACCTTTAATCAAGTCAATGTTTCTATAAGATGCTGTAAATTGGCTATAAATCCAGAAAGGAAATACTGAACAATATCGAACTGAGTCAACTTTTGTTAAATCAGTTTTAGTAAAGTTATAAACTTCAAAATCTTTTAAAGTTTTATTTCTTTGTTTGTAAGAATCAACAAACTTTGAAATGTGTTGAGAATCAATGTCAAATTTCTTCTCTTTATAATTAAACCAAAAAGGTCTAATTTTATCAAAATCATTGATGAAATTATGAAGTTCTTCATTCATATCTAAATCTTCTGGAAGAAGTCTTTTTAATTGACATGGATATAAAATGAAAAGATTTTTAAATTTTTCTTTGAAGAAAACTTCTTTCCTTTTGCATTCATCAATTAAAATTGTTTCAATATCGTCATTTGAAATGATAAGTGTTGCTTTAATTAATGAATATAAAACTTTATAATAATGATTATTTAATTTTTCATTTATAAAGTTTTTGCTCAGTAAAAATGAAAGTTTGCTATAGAAATCATATTTAAGTAAATATGACATCAAAATAGGCTCGGTTTGGAGGTTTTCAATGATTTGCAAAAGAATCATTAAGAAACAAACTAGTTGAGAATCACCAAAATCATAAAGATTAGCGAAAAACCAATTGATAAAAGCATCAATGACTATATTAGACTGAAGAACAGATGCCAAAAAAGATAATGAAGAATAAGCAATTTTCACTTTTTCTAAGTTTGTCTTGTTTAAATCTTTTTCAAAAACAAGATGATAATTGTCAAGATGTGGAAGAACAAAATCAAATATTCTTTGTGGATCTTTTTCAAAAAGGAAGATAAAAGTGCAAGCAATACTTTTAAGACACAAAAATGCATTGAAATTTTCTTTTTTCTCAAAAAGTTTCTTAATAATCAA
Source organism: Tritrichomonas musculus (assembly GCA_039105265.1). Classification (NCBI taxonomy): domain Eukaryota; phylum Parabasalia; order Tritrichomonadida; family Tritrichomonadidae; genus Tritrichomonas; species Tritrichomonas musculus. The sequence continues at coordinate 14,980 of JAPFFF010000538.1, read as the reverse complement.
ATGTCCAACTTTTGAATAAGGGGAATCAGCCAAATGACAAAATTCATATTTGTTAATTAAGCATTCATCATGTGGACTCACTACAAACGAGTGATTTATTGCATTAAGAAACGAATCTTCATATCTCAAAAAGTCAAATAAATAAAATTCTAATATGTCTTTTATATTAATTTGAGATCTATTCAGAAATGTCTCAAATACAATTTCATAATGACGAACTGAATTTGAAGTTTCATTCATCATTTTCTTATATAGAATTTGTATAGGAAGATCATTTTTTTCTAAGTTCTCAGATGACAAAATGTAAGATAAAAGGTCATCAATGTTATCTTCAAGAATTGGGTTTTTAACATCAAATGGAAGAAACTCTTCAAAAACATTATCAAACTCAATCAAAAATTCATTTTCTATCATTAAATCAGCAACTATCAAAGCTTCATCTTTTCTTCCTTCTTTAATTGCTGTTCGATAAGCATTAGTTAAATTTTTTATTAAGAAATTTAGATTATCATTAGTACATTCAATTTTTTCAGGATTCTGACATAATTTTCTAAGTAATATAATTGAATTGATAACTTCATTGCTTGTTGAATTATCAGTTATCAAAATGTTTTTGAATTTTTGGAGAGGAAATATATCTGAATCAATCTTGTTTGATATTAATTTATAGTCACATTTATTTAATTTATCAAAAATATAATCAATTACATTTTTTTGAACTGGTGATTTTAAATAAGCAATTAAATTGTCAATAATTTTTGTATAGTCTATTTTCATATCTTTTTCAGAAAGGAAATCAAAAAGCAAACTAAATATTTGATCTTTTAATTCAGCATATTCATCATTCAATTGAAAATACAAAGAATTATTGCCAAGTATTGAATTAATTAAAGCAACTAAAAGTTCAGTGCAATTATTATTATAAAAAAGTTCAATACTTTTTTTAATCACGTCTTTATATTCATTTGTAAGGATTTTTTCTAAAATGTCTTGATCCCAAAAAAGTGACCCCATGTCTTCTTTTTTCTCATAATTTTTGTAAAAAATTGAGAAGCAAGGAAGAATTGTTTCTTCTGTCAATCCTTCAATTTCAATGCTATTCTGTTCAATCAATAATAAAGGACACATTGAAAGAAGTAATAAATCATCAGTTAATTCAGAAAGATAACTAAAATCGTTGGTTGATATGAATTTTATAAATGATTCATTCAAATAATTTTTCACCTTTAAAATGGTCAATTTTGGTAATTCAATTTTGCTATCGTTTTTTCGAATTGTTGAAAAGTGATATCCATACAAAAAGAGAGGATCTTTTATATATTCAGGATTCTCTTGATATAAATTATTAAAGGTTTCTGCACTCAAAATTTCAATGAAAATAAAATTGGGAATTTTTCTTGTTTCTAAGATTTTCAGAACAATTTTCTTCATATGTTCAAGTTCATAAAACTTTTTTTCATAATTATCAGAAAGTGATTCAATCACAGTTGTAAAAATCTGTGATTTTTTCTCATCTTTAAAAGAGAAAGAAAAAATGATTTCATCGATAATTTCAATGAAATTTTCATTTTCAATCAAACGGGCAAAAACCTTACAAATATCATCATTGCTCTCTGAATTTTCAATGACCGAATAAAAATGAATCAAAAACTCACGTGAATTTAATATCGGATTACATGCATTGTATTCATTGTCAACAAAACAACGAATGTACACTTGAATACTTTTGAACTTAAGAAGACATTCATTCAATAAATTTTCAGGTAAAGCATTCAAATTTTTGACAATTTTAAATAAAAGTTCATGATCGGTTAGATTGAAAAAATTTGGTGCAATTTCATCTGTTATGAAAAAATCATCATATTTTTTTATATATTCACAAATTTGAGGCGAAAATTCTGAGGACGATAGAAATTTGAATACATTCTCAATTTCTAAATTTTTTATATCAAATTCTTGGCACTTTTGGATAAAATTGATTACAAAAATAGAACTTAGTTTGGATGAACTAAGAAATGTTTCATAAATTTGTGAAAAGAGTCTCTCAAAAAGTTCTTTGGACAAGTCAGGTAAAAATTGAGCAAAAATTTCATCAGATATACAGGAATAAATTTCTTTGTCCATAAAAATAGATGGATCAATTAATTTTATTAGTCCTTTTTTGACTAAATCTGATAAAAGTAAAGAAAATTGAGAGAGGTTGGTTTTAATATTAGATGTAATAAATGGAAGAAAATTTGTTATTAAGCCTTCGGTTAAGTTAGAAGATAAAAGTAGGTCAAAAATTAAGCTTGATTTGAAATTATTTGAGATTTTATGTTTAAAAACAAAAAGAACATTTTCATTTGATTTTATAATTTGTGGAAAAATATCATCCAATGCGTTACTAACGAAAGATTTGTAGTCATTAATCAATAAATGAGTATGAATCATGTATGATAAAATAGAAGCTGTAATAATTACATAGTTAGCATTTTTCTCCCTATTTTTTAAAATTGATTCAAAAATGTGTGGCAATTCGGAAGAATAAATCGAAAAGCATTTTAAAATGAGCGAAAAAAGGTCATTTGCAAAGTCATCTTTGATATCTCTATCAAGATAAGTAATAGCATTATTGAGCAATTCTTCGCAGGAGGAAACATCTTCTTTTGAATATCCTTTTAAATCTATATAGGACTGATGAATGCAATCGATTGGCTCAGGATTTTCATAAATGAATGAATTTGGGGATAATAAGTCATATTCATACATTCTAAAAATCTTCGTCTAACCGCTTTTTACACACAAATATGTATATAAAATTTGTAAAGTTCACAAATTTAAATATAGTTGGTGGAAAAAAAGTTAGTTTTTGGACAAAAGTCTGTTTCAATTCTTTCACAAATTAAAATAAATATTTCTCATTGACCATTTTATTTTATTATAAAATGCTAAAAATAAGGAGCTAATTTGCATTCAAGAAAGTTTTACTAAATTTTCTTATTATATATATAAGACTAATCTAAATCCATTCTACTTTGATTTTCACTTCTTTCTAGAAAGCAAGTTTCACTTATTAAAGTTAATACAGAAAATTCAACTATTTAGCAGCATTGTTTGTTATTTAATAAACTTGTATTTCAAAATTAAGTTCTAAAATTATAGAATATCATCCAGGATGATATCTATATCCTGGGAGAGATAGTGTTGTTAGAACAATCATTTTGTTCCAAGGTCAAAATATACAATATATACAAAATAATACTTCAAAATTTCAAAAAAAAAACGTGCCACCCAGGACTCGAACCTAGAATCTCATGCTCCGTAGGCACACGCCTTATCCATTGGGCCAGTGGCACTTCTGATCATTCATTTTATTGCTACATCTGTGTTTGGTTTTTATTCTTTCCAGAAAGGAAATAACCTTTATGCTTTGTTTAATTTTATTTCGATGACATATAAAAACAATTGGTATATGTGTACATATACATCGAGTCTGTTTAAATTGATATACAATAAGAAACCCAAAGATGATTCAAAGAAAATTATTTTTTTTGTTTTTGATTATAAAATATCATTGTTTCTATGATCTCTGAAAATAATTCTAATGTTTCATATATTTGAAATAGTATCTAACAAGAAGTTATTTTCAACTTATGAAATATTTAGACAGTAAGCTAATAAAGTTGAAATTTTGGTAAAAGTTTGAAAATTTTAAGATTTTTATCAAAATCATTTATATCTCGATAATTATATTTCAAATTAACTTTTATCCAACACACAATGCATAATATATGATAATAATGGTATAAAATGGATTTTTATAAGAGGGATCTTTGGAGGATTTCTGATTATCCATATAATTACATTTTTTTTTAATTTCTCAAAAAAATAAAAGAAATATGGAAATCTATCTATTATACAATAGTTAATACTATAAGACAAATTAAAAGGAAATGGATTATTTGATTACTATTCCAAAATAAATAATTTTGTGGATCGATTAATATTTTTTGTTTTTTTCATTTTGTTCATACATAATTACTAGAGATTACATTTTTTAATCAATATCTTTTCAAGGTCAGGTTCATTGTGATAACATCCCCTTGACTTTAATATGGGAGTGATAACTAATAATTAACTTCATTGTGATAACTGCTAATTGCCATCATTGATTCATATATATTTCAAGCTCTTCGATATTTATAAACAACTCTCCAAAAACATGTCTTCACAATTTTGTGAGTAAATTGAATTTTTTGTTATATAAACTACTATTGAAAATTATTATTTGATTGTATATCAATTTAATTTCACAGATCTTTTAATAAACAACTTGAATCATAAATTTGCAGCAATATTGGGCATGTGCAAATAACCTTGTTGGCCAATTTTTAAGAGAATAATCGTAAAATAATTTATTACTTCTGGCTCATTTTTTAAGATTCTCTTAAAAATATTAAAGCAAATTTAAATTTTAAAAATAACATTCCATGGTTAATTTCCTAATTATCTTTTTTGCATTCTCACAGTTTTGCAAAGCACAAAAAAAGGTTTTAGAATTCCAATGTGGTGAAAATGTATATTATTCATTCGATGATCAAACTATTATTTTAAATATCAATGGTATTGGACCAATGTATAATTTTGATTCTACTAATTCATCATTTATTAACTATAAAAATACTGTTACTCATGTAATAATTGAAGAAGGTGTTACATCAATTGGTTCATATGCATTTTACTATTTTTCAAGACTCAAATCTGTTTTTATTGCAGGAAATTTAACATCAATTAATAAAAGCGCTTTTATAGCCAAAATCGATTTTATTTCATTTTTTGTTATAAAAAATCGATATACTAAAAACCAAAAACCAAACAGAGATGTAGCAATAAAATGAATGATCAGAAGTGCAACTGGCCCAATGGATAAGGCGTGTGCCTACGGAGCATGAGATTCTAGGTTCGAGTCCTGGGTGGCACGTTTTTTTTTTTTGATATTTTGAAGTATTATTCTCTTAAAAATTGACCTTGGAACAATATGATTGTTCTAACAACACTATCTCTCCCAGGATATTCATGTCATCTTGGATGATATTCTATAATTTCAGATCTTTATTTTATTAACTTTAATAGGTGAGACTTACTTTCTATATATTTTTTTGTTAACAAAAACCGTTATTTGAGAATAACGTAAAAAAATCAATGGATTTAATTTCTAAGGAATTTAATGGATTAACCTTTATCCTAGATGAAACAAATTTAACAGCGCAAGTTGGATATTCACCAAATGCCAATGGTGATATTTTTATTCCTCATTCAATTATTTATAATTTCAAAGAATTTGTTATCACATCAATTAAAGAAGGTTCATTTGAAAACAATGGCAAAATTAGTTCAATTCAATTCAGCGAAGACTCAGAAGTTCGTTCTTTTGAGAAAGGTTCTTTTTCAAATTCGACGATTAAAAGTCTCACAATTCCGCCAAAACTTGAGGATTTTCAAAAAGGTTGGTGTGATCATACGTCTAACTTATATCAAATAATTATATCGCCACACAATAAGAACTTTTTCTATCTCGATAACGAAAAACAAATGATTGTTGGTAAATCAAACAAAGATAGTCAATTTGATGTTCTTCATTTTGCATGTAGAAATATCGCCAAAGTCACCATTCCATCTTCCATTAAACATATCTGTTCATATTCTTTTTCAGACTGTAAGAATTTAAAAATCATCAATTTTGAAGAGAATTCAGAATTGATTTCAATTGATGAATTTGCTTTTTCTGTTACTTCAATTGAATGCTTTACAATTCCATCCAAAGTAAAAGAAATAAAAGAAGGTTGGGCACATTGTACTTGGTGTTTAAATAGAATTGAAATATCTTCTGAAAATAAGAATTTTTGTTATGTTGACAAAGATCGAAAAATTATTGCAAGAAAGTCAAATGAAAAAAGTGACATTTATGATGAGATTTTATTTGGATGCAGAGACATTAGAAATGCTTTTATTCCATCATATATAAAAAGAATTTGTTATGGTTCATTTCATGCATGTCACAATTTAAGAGTTGTCGCTTTTTCTGAGGATTCAGAATTGATTTCAATAGGCAAATATGCTTTTTCTAACAGTGCGATAAATAATATTTCAATTCCAAAAAGTGTCAAATGTATTGAAAGTTTTGCTTTTTATAGCTGTTATAATCTTCATAATATTGAATTATTTGATGATTCTGAATTGACTTTATTCGATGAATATACATTTGCTCATTCTACTTTAAATCGAATTTTTATTCCTAGAAAATTAACTCGAATTGGAAGCGGTTGTTTATTTGCTCCCAATTTAAAGTCAATTTCATTGTCACCAAACAACGAAAATTTTTCATTTCTAGATGAAGATAAGAAAATCGTTGTAAGTAAATCACATAAATCAATTGATAATTATGACGTTATTGTCTTTGCATGTCGTGATATTGAAAAAGTTGTCATTCCTTCATTTATTAAAATCATTTCACCTTTTGCATTTGCTCAATGCAAAAAATTAACAAAAGTTGAATTTTCTGATAATTCCGAATTAACATCAATTAGTGAATCTTGCTTTGTACAAACTGCAATTGATTATATTTTGATTCCAAAGAATATCATTCATATTAACAGTAAAGCATTTAATTTATGCATGAGATTAAAAAAAATTGAGTTTGAAAAAGACTCTAAATTAAAATCAATAGGAAAATTAGCTTTTGAATCTTCTTCACTTGAAGAAATTGTGATTCCTAAATCAGTTAATGAAATCAATTGTTATTCATTCTCTGGTTGCTCAAATTTGAAAAAGTTTTCTATTGAAGATGGATCTAATTTGAATTCAATTTCTGAGTCTTCTTTTTCATTCTCAGCTTTGAAGAGAATTGTTATTCCAAAAGATGTAGAAACGATTAAAAAGAAGTCGTTTTATGCATGTAATGAACTTGTAACAGTTGAAATTGTTGGTTTTAACTTATTGTTCGAATCACTCTCATTCGAAAAATGCCAGCATCTATTCATTGCCAGTTTGCCTAATGCAATGAATATCATTTGTTATGACTCATCTTTTTCTTGTCTTTCAAAAGACTTTAGCTTTTTTGTTAATCCTAAAGCTAATATTATATTCAAATAAAACTTGATTTCTAGCAAATTGATAAAAATTTAACAATTTTGAATTTAATAAATAAAATGAAAATCATGTTTACTTAGAATTATGGATTATATTCAAGAGTTCGAATATTTCTAATTATTGAAAATTGTAATTCATAAATTATGAAAAAAGTAATGAGAGTTTTATGCCATAAATTCAATGAACTTTTATACGCTATTTAATATTACTCATCAGATTTGCAAGTTTTAGAAATTTAAATCTAATAAAAAGACAAAATCAAATAATTATATGATATGGTTGATTCAACCAGGTTGAAGAATTGAAGAATGAATATCATGAAAGGAAAATTTTGCCATATTTTCAAATGAAGAACATCTTAATATCAAGAAAATGAATTTAAAATTGGTGTTGTTTCGAAAACCATTTTAATGAGCAAGAATCTAACATTGCTCGAGCCGCTCTTGGTGCATTCCTGATAGATTCTTTAAAAATAATTATAAATCAGCAAAGTAGATGGTTAAAATTCCAAACTGATATTCAAACAGTTTATAAAAAATATTTTAAATTAGTATACTTACTCCAATTTTATGAAGTAAAATTTATTAAAATGAGCTAATCATTTCTATCAAAAAGTTTAAATTTGTTCGATCATTTATATCCTCAAAAATTTTTTAGGTAAATGGAGCAAAATAGCATGTATGAAACTCCTAGATCATATTTGAAAAGATTAATAGAATATGATGATAGCGATAATTTTCAGATTATAATTAATTTCACCTCAAGTAATCAAATTGAAACCAAAAATAATAATAATAATAATAATGATAGTCAAAATTCACAAGAGAAAAAAGATAAAATCACAATTAATACCACTAAAAATAAAGCACGAGTTATTTCAAGAAAAATCAACGATGCTTACCAAGTTGATCCTACAATTAACGAATATCCCATCAATCTTCCACAACAGCTCAAATCACAACTAACAAAATATACCAAGGAAAGCATTGAAGAAATTCTTCAAAAGCTAATCAAATCGACGGTTGATAAAGTTGAGATTAATAATCCACAACAAGAAATCTATTCAATAATAACGACGATTCTTAACGGTTATACTGATAAAGAAGACAAAATGAGATATGAAGTGAATAGCCAAGAAGAAGCGATTTCATTGTTAAGCACAGAATTCCATTCACGATCAATTGAGTACTTATCTGGTCACATCAAAGAATTCATCCTAAGTTCAGAAATGAGAAATATTGAAGAAGGTATCATCAAAGAGATCATCGATGCTTACGTGTCACATCGTGAAGATGTCGAAAAGGAGAACGAAAGTGAAATTTATGACATCTTTGAGTCACTTGTGAGCGAAGGAGAAGCTGTAACAGTGATGCACTTCCTTCTTTCGCTTGGAATTGAAGAATACGACGAAAGCATGATTAAATTCATTTACGATAACCTTGACGATGAAATAATTGAATGTGAAATTTCAGGCATCATTTTCACTCTGAGGTGTCACTTTTTGGAACTTCTCGAAACGGTCAAAAACAGAAACAGAAACAAAAAGAAAGACAGAAAGAAAAAGAAACATGATAGCGAAGAGAAAGAATGCGAATACAACGGAAACGAACTGTCAGGCATCATTGACTACCTGCAGAAACAAAACGGCGCCGATCTTGAAGCAGGAAACATTCTGAAACTTTCAGGCGGAGGATCTCCTGATCCTTCATGTCCAATCACCGACCTGATCAAATATAATTCAAACAACATGAACAGTGAGTACTATTATAATTATTGGAGCGGTAATCCGAGTTCGAGTGATGGGTGGATTGAATTTGACTTTGTGAACAAAACAGTCAATTTGACATCATACACAATTCGAACAAATAATGGTTTCTATCCAAAATCGTGGCGAATTGTTGGCTCGAACGATCACGAACACTGGGAAGACATTGACCACAGAGTTAACAATTCAGAACTGAATGGCGGTTACAAGCAGCATCGATTTGAGAACACGAAAAGTGACAAATATTATCGTTACATTCGATACATCCAAGAAGAAGAATGGACTGATGGTTCACGATACAATTATCACATCGATTTAACGCGAATTGAATTGTTTGGAACAATTTCATCACCAAAATCACAAGTATGAATAAAATGCCTCTTTACTGCAAATGATCTTTATATTTGTTATTTTTGAATACAGAGAAATAATTAGTTTGCTAGTTTGCTTTTCCTAAAACTATATTTTTGTTATCAAAATATTTTTAATGATAATAAAACTGTAGCTATTCTAAATAACATTTAAGAGAAAGCAAAAATCAAAATATTTCTATATCTAAACCAATCACATTTGCAAATTTATTATTCAACAATTTTATGATAACGTATAAAATAAAAAAAACTTTTATTATTCACAACAAAAATTTTAAATAATGAATAAATATACATATAAAGAAAACATCATTGAAGATTACGAAACAATATATAACAATCAATAACTTTTACCTCTTATAAGGAGGTTTTCTTCTATTTTGAAACGGATTTTCTTTATTTTTCTTATTTTCAGACGGACCATCATTCTCGTTACGATCATTCGTTTGAGTTGATGGCATGATACTAATTAAATTAAACTTGTCCACAATCAATTGTCTAAAATTCGTTGTGTTTTGTAATGTGATGTAATTCACGATACCATTCAATAAGGACCTTTCATTGAAAGACCTATTTGAGATCAACTTTAAATAAGCGTCAGAGCACTTTTTACGAAATTCGAAAGTATTGAATGCATTCTCGCCCAAAAAATTCCCTGGAATTTGCGGGTCCTCGATAGAGATGCAAATTGGAGTGTTCCAACTGACACGATACAAATCGAGCTTGTCGAATGTCCTTCCGCCTTCTCTCGTCGAAATTCCGGTCGTTATATAATTGAAAGATTGGCCGTAATACAAGAAGAATGTAAGTAATATTTTACCACAATTTAAGCGGTCGTCCTTATTCAATAATTGGATTATGAAAATGATCATTTGAATAAGTGTGTTCGAACTTATGCCGCCTTTGTAAGGCGTATCGAGCTTGTTTTGAAGAAGAAAAAATTTGGTAAACATTAAAACAGGAAAAAGGCCTGGATACTCTTTCAAATACATGGAATGACGCTTGATATTTAATATTCCATTTTCATTGTTAATGGCAATATCAATTTTAAAGTCATAAACATTGTCAACGCACTTTATAATGGGGCAGCGGGCATGAATGATTTTTGAATCTTTTATAATTTTTTTCTCTGTTAAAAAATTTTCGAGGGAGCTCAGTAAGGTAAGTTCGGCTTGGTCTGAAGGAGCATTAAAAACAACAAAATCAAGGTCACCATCGGGAAGATTCGTAGATGTGGCTGTAGATCCATGACATATCATTTTCGCATCTGGCCACATTAGTGCAACGGCAGTCCTAAATCTGTTAATCGAGAGTAGTCGAATATGTCTTTCAATCGGAGATGGCGCAATAAACTTGGCAAAATCAATCAATTCTTGATGTAATATTAGATCAAGTGATTTCGCTTGATAATTGTTCCCATTAGACCATACATTAAATCTTGAAGGATTTGGTGATGGTTTGACTTGAACAAGCTTTGATATTTCATTGAGACGATCATCAATCATGAAAAGGAAGTTTAATTATCTTCACTTCTCAATTCCATTCAATATTAATAGAAAATTTGAGATAGACGATCATATCTTATTTTAATTCTGATATTAATTTTTTTTATAAAAAAAAAAGTATATCTTTGAAAACAATAGATTAAAAATAAAATTTATTATTTTTAATATTTTAAAATTATATACATGATTTTAAAATATCGCATTTGACTAATAAATAGGTCATACTCTAATTATATGAACATCACCCTAAATATAACAATCCTTACAATGAATCTTTATCAATATTTTTAATACATTTCCATTGTGTTGGGATTAATTTATTATTATCTTTTTTATCAACTTCCCTTGCAAAGTCGGCAAAATTAAATGTATTGTTTTCATTTTATTTATTAACTTTTCCATTTTTAATTTTTTCTCCTTCTTTTTAATTTTCATATCAAGAAAGTCAGAAATTATTCAGGATATATTGGATAGTAACCTTTGTCAACAATCAATCTTTCAAAAAATTCAAGATGATAATAATGTTTATATAAAATTTTTTAAATTTGTTCTATATATAATGCAAATATCGCTCTCATTTGGCTCTTTTTCATCTGCAGCTCGGAAATTTATTTCAATCTTTTAGAAAAGATAACATTAATCTGGTAAAAAAATATTAATATGGCCAAAAATAAGATGAGATAAATTTATTTATGAAGAAAATATATTAGAATCATTTTCAAATACAATTATTTGATTTCAATTAAAATATCATATCTGATACTTATAATCATTTTGAATAAAAACTCTTTTTACATTCTAGTTTTGATTTTTTTTAATGAGATACGTAATATTTTGATATTATTTGAGTTTTTCTATGTCCATTATGTAGATTAATTATTTCATATTTTCACATCACTTTTTTCCGATTATTTCCACATGAAGATAATTAAAAATAAATATATCGGATTATTTATAATTGTGTGAGTTATGACATCACCTTTTCCAATCTTCTCAAATTCACACAATTTTTAATAATGCAATATATTTATTTTTGAATACCCTGAAAAGTAAATTCTAGAATTCATCTCAATTATGATGATAAAAAATGAGAGAACAGTTAAGTGAAAAATAAGAAATCTTTTTTTTTTTTTTTTTTTTCATTATGATAAAAAAGTTAATGTCCTTCAATGTATCACCAATTGATTCAATCAGTCCTTTCAATCAGTCCTTTCAATGATGAAGGAATCATTATAAGCATGGAGCTTTGGCACCCTCTAAAAGATGACTTAGAAATTGATTGCATTTGCGATTCTTCAGATATTTCAATTACATTAAGATTATAGCAGTACCAAAATGCATCTTTGCATATTTTTGTCACACTGCGTGGAATAGAAATATCTTCTATATCTGAAAAAAAAAATGCACATCTTTCAATTGTTTGTAAGTTGGAATCCGTTGGAATTTCGATTTTTCTTAGTTTGTTACAACAGGAAAATGCACGTTCACATATTTTTGTTACACTGCGTGGAATAGAAATTTCTTCGATTTTTGATTCCGAAAATGAATATGATCCAATGATTTTGATATTTCGTGGAAGATGAATTTCTTTGATGTCACGACGTACAAATAGAAGTTTGTCAAATTCTGTGTCGTTTTGATTACTCTTGCCAATGAGGTATTTGTCTTCTTTGAATATGAATTGACCATTGGATGGTGAAATTATAATTCGTTTCAATTCTCGTGTATCATTACACCAAAATTCTTTCAATTCAATCAAACTTTTTGGGAAATATATTTCTTCAATATTTGAATATAAAAATGCATTTCCTTCAATTGTTTGTAAGTTAGAATTGTTTGGAATTTCAACTTTTCTTAGATTTCTACAACAGGAAAAGGCACTTTCACATATTTTTGTCACACTGCGTGGAATATAAATTTCTTCAATATTTGATTCTAAAAATGCATTTTCTTCAATTGTTTGTAAGTTAGAATTCTTTGGAATTTCAACTTTTCTTAGATTTATACAACAGGAAAAGGCACTTTCACATATTTTTGTCACTCTGTATGGAATATAAATTTCTTCAATATTTGATTCTAAAAATGCAAATTTTCCAATTGCTTGTAAGTTAGAATTCTTTGGAATTTCAACTTTTCTTAGATTTCTACAATTGGAAAATGCACATTCACATATTTTTGTCACACTGCGTGGAATAGAAATATCTTCTATATCTGAAAATAAAAATGCAAATCTTTCAATTGTTTGTAAGTTGGAATCCGTTGGAATTTCGATTTTTCTTAGTTTGTAACAACAGGAAAATGCACGTTCACATATTTTTGTTACACTGCGTGGAATAGAAATTTCTTCGATTTTTGATTCCGAAAATGAATATGATCCAATGATTTTGATATTTCGTGGAATAGAAAATTCTTTGATGTCACGACGTACAAATAGAAGTTTGTCAAATTCTGTGTCGTTTTGATTACTCTTGCCAATGAGGTATTTGTCTTCTTTGAATATGAATTGACCATTGGATGGTGAAATTATAATTCGTGTCAAATTTCGTGTACCACTACACCATCCTTCTTTCAATTCAATCAAACTTTTTGGAAAATATATTTCTTCAATATTTGAATATAAAAATGCATTTCCATGAATTGTGCTGACTGCTGAATCTTCTACAAATTTGATTATTAATGGTTCGCGTAAAATGTGGCAACTAAAACATATGCTAGTAATCAAATAATCATCATTTTTATATTTGACATTTCGTGGAATAACAATATCATTCAATTGTTGGTTGAATCCATAAAATGATGCTGTTTTATTTGTTTTGTCGATTTTAATTAAATAATTTTCGGAATCATCTTCAATTGTTTCACTGAGTAAAATTTTTATTAATTCAAGGTCCCCAACTTGGCATGCATAATGCAATTGATATTCAATTTTTTGGTATTCTTCTTCTGAATTGAGCTCGTTATGATTTCTGAAAATATCAAGAATTCTTTCCTTCTTATCTTTTGATGACTCTGTATTCATGTCTGCTTCAAAGTTTTCAATTGGGATCTCAAATATGGTGCAATCAAATACTTTCTTTTGCATGAGTAAACTTTGAACAAACTTCAGTCAAAATTTGATAATTTTATTTATTTTGCTCGTTATTCAATTTTGAAAGATTAAAAATAATTTATATTCAATTTTTTTTTATAATCTTTTCGGAGTGTTTGCTTGGTTTCTATTAAAATAGAATTCACTGCAAATATTTATTTTTTTTTTTTTGATAAATGGAATCTTGGTGAATCAATAATCTTCATCTCAGCGAATTTGAATGATACATCATTATTTCGAAGGTATAGTAATTAATACTAAACAAATATTAGTTTTTGCCTGACAAAATAATTTTACCTATCATAGAAGTTGAGATATCATCTAGAGTGAAATATTTGAATAATAATGTTTATTCAATGATAACTCCGATTTTAAAAAGTCAAAAGACCAAATGAAGTTGCTTTTAAAAACAAAATTATCCCAATTCTTTATTAAGAACACAACTATATGTCAGATTAATTGAGCATTTTTATCTCAAGCCCAGAAATGAAAAGCATTGATAAATAAATCTTTGGGAGCATTATCGGTGTTCATATGTCATAATACCAGAACGTAAAAAACTGCCACCAAATCTTTGTTTTTAAAATTAACCTAAATAATAATGGTTTTGATGTTGGAAAACATTATATAAAAGCCAAAACATAATTTGAAAAAGCAGTCAAACCTTAAATTTTCATTTATAATAATAATTATTTAAATGATAGGTTATAAGTTATCTGTAAAAAATAAATTATTTGAATTTAAAAGAAATTTTTTCCTAAAAAATGAAAAGTAGTAAATCACAAATCTTCAAAGTCCGAGATAAACTCTATAATTTATTTTTTTACAAATCTATAAACCGTTTAGTTTCACAATTTATTATAAGAAATAAAAAAAAAATTGAATAAAAATAATAAAATTCAATAAACAACAATTCAAATTGATAATAAATAAATGATTTGGATTTTATTTGCGTTTTCTTTTAGTACTGTTAAGGTATCTGATATTGATGTCAGACTTCCTATATATTGTGAGAAAGAAGGAGTACGTCCTTATAAATTGGTTACTTTTCATTCACCTGACGTAGAATTTCAACCTGAAAATGGCGATCTTATTGATGTAGAAGTCGTTTCACGTGATT
>JAPFFF010000537.1:0-20372 GCA_039105265.1 Tritrichomonas musculus | reverse complement strand
GAAATGTTAGATTAAGAATAATTGAGATTAAGCTTTAATTTTTACTGATTTTACTTAATTTCGAAATCGTTTTTAATTATCTTACAAAAGTGTTTGAGATTTGTGTTTTATTTAACTCTGTTCATTTGTGAGAAACGTTTGAATAAGAATAACTGAGATTAAGCTTTAATTTTTACTGATTTTACTTAATTTCGAAATCGTTTTTAATTATCTTACAAAAGTGTTTGAGATTTGTGTTTTATTTAACTCTGTTCATTTGTGAGAAACGTTTGAATAAGAATAACTGAGATTAAGCTTTAATTTTTACTGATTTTACTTAATTTCGAAATCGTTTATAATTATCTTACAAAAGTGTTTGAGATTTATGTTTTATTTAACTCTGTTCATTTGTGAGAAATGTTAGAATAAGAATAATTGAGATTAAGCTTTAATTTTTACTGATTTTACTTAATTTCGAAATCGTTTTTAATTATCTTACAAAAGTGTTTGAGATTTGTGTTTTATTTAACTCTGTTCATTTGTGAGAAATGTTAGATTAAGAATAACTGAGATTAAGCTTTAATTTTTACTGATTTTACTTAATTTCGAAATCGTTTTTAATTATCTTACAAAAGTGTTTGAGATTTGTGTTTTATTTAACTCTGTTCATTTGTGAGAAACGTTTGAATAAGAATAACTGAGATTAAGCTTTAATTTTTACTGATTTTACTTAATTTCGAAATCGTTTTTAATTATCTTACAAAAGTGTTTGAGATTTGTGTTTTATTTAACTCTGTTCATTTGTGAGAAATGTTAGATTAAGAATAACTGAGATTAAGCTTTAATTTTTACTGATTTTACTTAATTTCGAAATCGTTTATAATTATCTTACAAAAGTGTTTGAGATTTGTGTTTTATTTAACTCTGTTCACTTGTGAGAAACGTTTGAATAAGAATAATTGATATTGCGCTTTAATTTTTATTGATTTTACTTAATTTCGAAATCGTTTTTAATTATCTTACAAAAGTGTTTGAGATTTGTGTTTTATTTAACTCTGTTCATTTGTGAGAAACGTTTGAATAAGAATAACTGAGATTAAGCTTTAATTTTTACTGATTTTACTTAATTTCGAAATCGTTTTTAATTATCTTACAAAAGTGTTTGAGATTTGTGTTTTATTTAACTCTGTTCACTTGTGAGAAACGTTTGAATAAGAATAACTGAGATTAAGCTTTAATTTTTACTGATTTTACTTAATTTCGAAATCGTTTTTAATTATCTTACAAAAGTGTTTGAGATTTGTGTTTTATTTAACTCTGTTCATTTGTGAGAAACGTTTGAATAGGAATAATTGAGATTAAGCTTTAATTTTTACTGATTTTACTTAATTTCGAAATCGTTTATAATTATCTTACAAAAGTGTTTGAGATTTGTGTTTTATTTAACTCTGTTCATTTGTGAGAAATGTTAGATTAAGAATAATTGAGATTAAGCTTTAATTTTTACTGATTTTACTTAATTTCGAAATCGTTTTTAATTATCTTACAAAAGTGTTTGAGATTTGTGTTTTATTTAACTCTGTTCACTTGTGAGAAACGTTAGATTAAGAATAATTGAGATTAAGCTTTAATTTTTACTGATTTTACTTAATTTCGAAATCGTTTTTAATTATCTTACAAAAGTGTTTGAGATTTGTGTTTTATTTAACTCTGTTCATTTGTGAGAAATGTTAGATTAAGAATAATTGAGATTAAGCTTTAATTTTTACTGATTTTACTTAATTTCGAAATCGTTTTTAATTATCTTACAAAAGTGTTTGAGATTTGTGTTTTATTTAACTCTGTTCATTTGTGAGAAACGTTTGAATAAGAATAATTGATATTGCGCTTTAATTTTTACTGATTTTACTTAATTTCGAAATCGTTTTTAATTATCTTACAAAAGTGTTTGAGATTTGTGTTTTATTTAACTCTGTTCATTTGTGAGAAATGTTAGATTAAGAATAATTGAGATTAAGCTTTAATTTTTACTGATTTTACTTAATTTCGAAATCGTTTTTAATTATCTTACAAAAGTGTTTGAGATTTGTGTTTTATTTAACTCTGTTCATTTGTGAGAAACGTTTGAATAAGAATAACTGAGATTAAGCTTTAATTTTTACTGATTTTACTTAATTTCGAAATCGTTTTTAATTATCTTACAAAAGTGTTTGAGATTTGTGTTTTATTTAACTCTGTTCATTTGTGAGAAATGTTAGATTAAGAATAACTGAGATTAAGCTTTAATTTTTACTGATTTTACTTAATTTCGAAATCGTTTTTAATTATCTTACAAAAGTGTTTGAGATTTGTGTTTTATTTAACTCTGTTCATTTGTGAGAAATGTTAGATTAAGAATAACTGAGATTAAGCTTTAATTTTTACTGATTTTACTTAATTTCGAAATCGTTTATAATTATCTTACAAAAGTGTTTGAGATTTGTGTTTTATTTAACTCTGTTCATTTGTGAGAAACGTTTGAATAAGAATAACTGAGATTAAGCTTTAATTTTTACTGATTTTACTTAATTTCGAAATCGTTTTTAATTATCTTACAAAAGTGTTTGAGATTTGTGTTTTATTTAACTCTGTTCATTTGTGAGAAACGTTTGAATAAGAATAACTGAGATTAAGCTTTAATTTTTACTGATTTTACTTAATTTCGAAATCGTTTTTAATTATCTTATAAAAGTGTTTGAGATTTGTGTTTTATTTAACTCTGTTCATTTGTGAGAAACGTTTGAATAAGAATAACTGAGATTAAGCTTTAATTTTTACTGATTTTACTTAATTTCGAAATCGTTTTTAATTATCTTACAAAAGTGTTTGAGATTTGTGTTTTATTTAACTCTGTTCATTTGTGAGAAATGTTAGAATAAGAATAATTGAGATTAAGCTTTAATTTTTACTGATTTTACTTAATTTCGAAATCGTTTATAATTATCTTACAAAAGTGTTTGAGATTTGTGTTTTATTTAACTCTGTTCACTTGTGAGAAACGTTTGAATAAGAATAATTGAGATTAAGCTTTAATTTTTACTGATTTTACTTAATTTCGAAATCGTTTATAATTATCTTACAAAAGTGTTTGAGATTTGTGTTTTATTTAACTCTGTTCACTTGTGAGAAATGTTAGATTAAGAATAACTGAGATTAAGCTTTAATTTTTACTGATTTTACTTAATTTCGAAATCGTTTTTAATTATCTTACAAAAGTGTTTGAGATTTGTGTTTTATTTAACTCTGTTCACTTGTGAGAAACGTTTGAATAAGAATAACTGAGATTAAGCTTTAATTTTTACTGATTTTACTTAATTTCGAAATCGTTTTTAATTATCTTACAAAAGTGTTTGAGATTTGTGTTTTATTTAACTCTGTTCACTTGTGAGAAACGTTTGAATAAGAATAACTGAGATTAAGCTTTAATTTTTACTGATTTTACTTAATTTCGAAATCGTTTTTAATTATCTTACAAAAGTGTTTGAGATTTGTGTTTTATTTAACTCTGTTCATTTGTGAGAAACGTTTGAATAAGAATAATTGAGATTAAGCTTTAATTTTTACTGATTTTACTTAATTTCGAAATCGTTTATAATTATCTTACAAAAGTGTTTGAGATTTGTGTTTTATTTAACTCTGTTCACTTGTGAGAAACGTTTGAATAAGAATAATTGAGATTAAGCTTTAATTTTTACTGATTTTACTTAATTTCGAAATCGTTTATAATTATCTTACAAAAGTGTTTGAGATTTGTGTTTTATTTAACTCTGTTCACTTGTGAGAAATGTTAGATTAAGAATAACTGAGATTAAGCTTTAATTTTTACTGATTTTACTTAATTTCGAAATCGTTTTTAATTATCTTACAAAAGTGTTTGAGATTTGTGTTTTATTTAACTCTGTTCATTTGTGAGAAACGTTTGAATAAGAATAACTGAGATTAAGCTTTAATTTTTACTGATTTTACTTAATTTCGAAATCGTTTTTAATTATCTTACAAAAGTGTTTGAGATTTGTGTTTTATTTAACTCTGTTCATTTGTGAGAAACGTTTGAATAAGAATAACTGAGATTAAGCTTTAATTTTTACTGATTTTACTTAATTTCGAAATCGTTTATAATTATCTTACAAAAGTGTTTGAGATTTATGTTTTATTTAACTCTGTTCATTTGTGAGAAATGTTAGAATAAGAATAATTGAGATTAAGCTTTAATTTTTACTGATTTTACTTAATTTCGAAATCGTTTTTAATTATCTTACAAAAGTGTTTGAGATTTGTGTTTTATTTAACTCTGTTCATTTGTGAGAAATGTTAGATTAAGAATAACTGAGATTAAGCTTTAATTTTTACTGATTTTACTTAATTTCGAAATCGTTTTTAATTATCTTACAAAAGTGTTTGAGATTTGTGTTTTATTTAACTCTGTTCATTTGTGAGAAACGTTTGAATAAGAATAACTGAGATTAAGCTTTAATTTTTACTGATTTTACTTAATTTCGAAATCGTTTTTAATTATCTTACAAAAGTGTTTGAGATTTGTGTTTTATTTAACTCTGTTCATTTGTGAGAAATGTTAGAATAAGAATAACTGAGATTAAGCTTTAATTTTTACTGATTTTACTTAATTTCGAAATCGTTTATAATTATCTTACAAAAGTGTTTGAGATTTGTGTTTTATTTAACTCTGTTCACTTGTGAGAAACGTTTGAATAAGAATAATTGATATTGCGCTTTAATTTTTATTGATTTTACTTAATTTCGAAATCGTTTTTAATTATCTTACAAAAGTGTTTGAGATTTGTGTTTTATTTAACTCTGTTCATTTGTGAGAAACGTTTGAATAAGAATAACTGAGATTAAGCTTTAATTTTTACTGATTTTACTTAATTTCGAAATCGTTTTTAATTATCTTACAAAAGTGTTTGAGATTTGTGTTTTATTTAACTCTGTTCACTTGTGAGAAACGTTTGAATAAGAATAACTGAGATTAAGCTTTAATTTTTACTGATTTTACTTAATTTCGAAATCGTTTTTAATTATCTTACAAAAGTGTTTGAGATTTGTGTTTTATTTAACTCTGTTCATTTGTGAGAAACGTTTGAATAGGAATAATTGAGATTAAGCTTTAATTTTTACTGATTTTACTTAATTTCGAAATCGTTTATAATTATCTTACAAAAGTGTTTGAGATTTGTGTTTTATTTAACTCTGTTCATTTGTGAGAAATGTTAGATTAAGAATAATTGAGATTAAGCTTTAATTTTTACTGATTTTACTTAATTTCGAAATCGTTTTTAATTATCTTACAAAAGTGTTTGAGATTTGTGTTTTATTTAACTCTGTTCACTTGTGAGAAACGTTAGATTAAGAATAATTGAGATTAAGCTTTAATTTTTACTGATTTTACTTAATTTCGAAATCGTTTTTAATTATCTTACAAAAGTGTTTGAGATTTGTGTTTTATTTAACTCTGTTCATTTGTGAGAAATGTTAGATTAAGAATAATTGAGATTAAGCTTTAATTTTTACTGATTTTACTTAATTTCGAAATCGTTTTTAATTATCTTACAAAAGTGTTTGAGATTTGTGTTTTATTTAACTCTGTTCATTTGTGAGAAATGTTAGATTAAGAATAATTGAGATTAAGCTTTAATTTTTACTGATTTTACTTAATTTCGAAATCGTTTTTAATTATCTTACAAAAGTGTTTGAGATTTGTGTTTTATTTAACTCTGTTCATTTGTGAGAAATGTTAGATTAAGAATAATTGAGATTAAGCTTTAATTTTTACTGATTTTACTTAATTTCGAAATCGTTTTTAATTATCTTACAAAAGTGTTTGAGATTTGTGTTTTATTTAACTCTGTTCATTTGTGAGAAACGTTTGAATAAGAATAATTGATATTGCGCTTTAATTTTTACTGATTTTACTTAATTTCGAAATCGTTTTTAATTATCTTACAAAAGTGTTTGAGATTTGTGTTTTATTTAACTCTGTTCATTTGTGAGAAATGTTAGATTAAGAATAATTGAGATTAAGCTTTAATTTTTACTGATTTTACTTAATTTCGAAATCGTTTTTAATTATCTTACAAAAGTGTTTGAGATTTGTGTTTTATTTAACTCTGTTCATTTGTGAGAAACGTTTGAATAAGAATAACTGAGATTAAGCTTTAATTTTTACTGATTTTACTTAATTTCGAAATCGTTTTTAATTATCTTACAAAAGTGTTTGAGATTTGTGTTTTATTTAACTCTGTTCATTTGTGAGAAATGTTAGATTAAGAATAACTGAGATTAAGCTTTAATTTTTACTGATTTTACTTAATTTCGAAATCGTTTTTAATTATCTTACAAAAGTGTTTGAGATTTGTGTTTTATTTAACTCTGTTCATTTGTGAGAAATGTTAGATTAAGAATAACTGAGATTAAGCTTTAATTTTTACTGATTTTACTTAATTTCGAAATCGTTTATAATTATCTTACAAAAGTGTTTGAGATTTGTGTTTTATTTAACTCTGTTCATTTGTGAGAAACGTTTGAATAAGAATAACTGAGATTAAGCTTTAATTTTTACTGATTTTACTTAATTTCGAAATCGTTTTTAATTATCTTACAAAAGTGTTTGAGATTTGTGTTTTATTTAACTCTGTTCATTTGTGAGAAACGTTTGAATAAGAATAACTGAGATTAAGCTTTAATTTTTACTGATTTTACTTAATTTCGAAATCGTTTTTAATTATCTTATAAAAGTGTTTGAGATTTGTGTTTTATTTAACTCTGTTCATTTGTGAGAAACGTTTGAATAAGAATAACTGAGATTAAGCTTTAATTTTTACTGATTTTACTTAATTTCGAAATCGTTTTTAATTATCTTACAAAAGTGTTTGAGATTTGTGTTTTATTTAACTCTGTTCATTTGTGAGAAATGTTAGAATAAGAATAATTGAGATTAAGCTTTAATTTTTACTGATTTTACTTAATTTCGAAATCGTTTATAATTATCTTACAAAAGTGTTTGAGATTTGTGTTTTATTTAACTCTGTTCACTTGTGAGAAACGTTTGAATAAGAATAATTGAGATTAAGCTTTAATTTTTACTGATTTTACTTAATTTCGAAATCGTTTATAATTATCTTACAAAAGTGTTTGAGATTTGTGTTTTATTTAACTCTGTTCACTTGTGAGAAATGTTAGATTAAGAATAACTGAGATTAAGCTTTAATTTTTACTGATTTTACTTAATTTCGAAATCGTTTTTAATTATCTTACAAAAGTGTTTGAGATTTGTGTTTTATTTAACTCTGTTCACTTGTGAGAAACGTTTGAATAAGAATAACTGAGATTAAGCTTTAATTTTTACTGATTTTACTTAATTTCGAAATCGTTTTTAATTATCTTACAAAAGTGTTTGAGATTTGTGTTTTATTTAACTCTGTTCATTTGTGAGAAATGTTAGAATAAGAATAATTGAGATTAAGCTTTAATTTTTACTGATTTTACTTAATTTCGAAATCGTTTATAATTATCTTACAAAAGTGTTTGAGATTTGTGTTTTATTTAACTCTGTTTACTTGTGAGAAACGTTTGAATAAGAATAATTGAGATTAAGCTTTAATTTTTACTGATTTTACTTAATTTCGAAATCGTTTATAATTATCTTACAAAAGTGTTTGAGATTTGTGTTTTATTTAACTCTGTTCACTTGTGAGAAATGTTAGATTAAGAATAACTGAGATTAAGCTTTAATTTTTACTGATTTTACTTAATTTCGAAATCGTTTTTAATTATCTTACAAAAGTGTTTGAGATTTGTGTTTTATTTAACTCTGTTCACTTGTGAGAAACGTTTGAATAAGAATAACTGAGATTAAGCTTTAATTTTTACTGATTTTACTTAATTTCGAAATCGTTTTTAATTATCTTACAAAAGTGTTTGAGATTTGTGTTTTATTTAACTCTGTTCACTTGTGAGAAACGTTTGAATAGGAATAATTGAGATTAAGCTTTAATTTTTACTGATTTTACTTAATTTCGAAATCGTTTATAATTATCTTACAAAAGTGTTTGAGATTTGTGTTTTATTTAACTCTGTTCATTTGTGAGAAATGTTAGATTAAGAATAATTGAGATTAAGCTTTAATTTTTACTGATTTTACTTAATTTCGAAATCGTTTTTAATTATCTTACAAAAGTGTTTGAGATTTGTGTTTTATTTAACTCTGTTCATTTGTGAGAAACGTTTGAATAAGAATAATTGATATTGCGCTTTAATTTTTACTGATTTTACTTAATTTCGAAATCGTTTTTAATTATCTTACAAAAGTGTTTGAGATTTGTGTTTTATTTAACTCTGTTCATTTGTGAGAAATGTTAGATTAAGAATAATTGAGATTAAGCTTTAATTTTTACTGATTTTACTTAATTTCGAAATCGTTTATAATTATCTTACAAAAGTGTTTGAGATTTGTGTTTTATTTAACTCTGTTCATTTGTGAGAAACGTTTGAATAAGAATAACTGAGATTAAGCTTTAATTTTTACTGATTTTACTTAATTTCGAAATCGTTTTTAATTATCTTACAAAAGTGTTTGAGATTTGTGTTTTATTTAACTCTGTTCATTTGTGAGAAACGTTTGAATAAGAATAATTGATATTGCGCTTTAATTTTTACTGATTTTACTTAATTTCGAAATCGTTTTTAATTATCTTACAAAAGTGTTTGAGATTTGTGTTTTATTTAACTCTGTTCATTTGTGAGAAATGTTAGATTAAGAATAATTGAGATTAAGCTTTAATTTTTACTGATTTTACTTAATTTCGAAATCGTTTTTAATTATCTTATAAAAGTGTTTGAGATTTGTGTTTTATTTAACTCTGTTCATTTGTGAGAAACGTTTGAATAAGAATAACTGAGATTAAGCTTTAATTTTTACTGATTTTACTTAATTTCGAAATCGTTTTTAATTATCTTACAAAAGTGTTTGAGATTTGTGTTTTATTTAACTCTGTTCATTTGTGAGAAATGTTAGATTAAGAATAACTGAGATTAAGCTTTAATTTTTACTGATTTTACTTAATTTCGAAATCGTTTTTAATTATCTTACAAAAGTGTTTGAGATTTATGTTTTATTTAACTCTGTTCACTTGTGAGAAACGTTTGAATAAGAATAACTGAGATTAAGCTTTAATTTTTACTGATTTTACTTAATTTCGAAATCGTTTTTAATTATCTTATAAAAGTGTTTGAGATTTGTGTTTTATTTAACTCTGTTCATTTGTGAGAAATGTTAGATTAAGAATAACTGAGATTAAGCTTTAATTTTTACTGATTTTACTTAATTTCGAAATCGTTTTTAATTATCTTACAAAAGTGTTTGAGATTTGTGTTTTATTTAACTCTGTTCACTTGTGAGAAACGTTTGAATAAGAATAACTGAGATTAAGCTTTAATTTTTACTGATTTTACTTAATTTCGAAATCGTTTTTAATTATCTTACAAAAGTGTTTGAGATTTGTGTTTTATTTAACTCTGTTCACTTGTGAGAAACGTTTGAATAAGAATAATTGAGATTAAGCTTTAATTTTTACTGATTTTACTTAATTTCGAAATCGTTTATAATTATCTTACAAAAGTGTTTGAGATTTGTGTTTTATTTAACTCTGTTCACTTGTGAGAAACGTTTGAATAAGAATAATTGAGATTAAGCTTTAATTTTTACTGATTTTACTTAATTTCGAAATCGTTTATAATTATCTTACAAAAGTGTTTGAGATTTGTGTTTTATTTAACTCTGTTCACTTGTGAGAAATGTTAGATTAAGAATAACTGAGATTAAGCTTTAATTTTTACTGATTTTACTTAATTTCGAAATCGTTTTTAATTATCTTACAAAAGTGTTTGAGATTTGTGTTTTATTTAACTCTGTTCACTTGTGAGAAACGTTTGAATAAGAATAACTGAGATTAAGCTTTAATTTTTACTGATTTTACTTAATTTCGAAATCGTTTTTAATTATCTTACAAAAGTGTTTGAGATTTGTGTTTTATTTAACTCTGTTCATTTGTGAGAAACGTTTGAATAGGAATAATTGAGATTAAGCTTTAATTTTTACTGATTTTACTTAATTTCGAAATCGTTTATAATTATCTTACAAAAGTGTTTGAGATTTGTGTTTTATTTAACTCTGTTCATTTGTGAGAAATGTTAGATTAAGAATAACTGAGATTAAGCTTTAATTTTTACTGATTTTACTTAATTTCGAAATCGTTTTTAATTATCTTACAAAAGTGTTTGAGATTTGTGTTTTATTTAACTCTGTTCACTTGTGAGAAACGTTTGAATAAGAATAATTGATATTGCGCTTTAATTTTTACTGATTTTACTTAATTTCGAAATCGTTTTTAATTATCTTACAAAAGTGTTTGAGATTTGTGTTTTATTTAACTCTGTTCATTTGTGAGAAATGTTAGAATAAGAATAATTGAGATTAAGCTTTAATTTTTACTGATTTTACTTAATTTCGAAATCGTTTTTAATTATCTTACAAAAGTGTTTGAGATTTGTGTTTTATTTAACTCTGTTCATTTGTGAGAAACGTTTGAATAAGAATAACTGAGATTAAGCTTTAATTTTTACTGATTTTACTTAATTTCGAAATCGTTTTTAATTATCTTACAAAAGTGTTTGAGATTTGTGTTTTATTTAACTCTGTTCATTTGTGAGAAACGTTTGAATAAGAATAACTGAGATTAAGCTTTAATTTTTACTGATTTTACTTAATTTCGAAATCGTTTTTAATTATCTTATAAAAGTGTTTGAGATTTGTGTTTTATTTAACTCTGTTCATTTGTGAGAAACGTTTGAATAAGAATAACTGAGATTAAGCTTTAATTTTTACTGATTTTACTTAATTTCGAAATCGTTTTTAATTATCTTATAAAAGTGTTTGAGATTTGTGTTTTATTTAACTCTGTTCATTTGTGAGAAATGTTAGATTAAGAATAACTGAGATTAAGCTTTAATTTTTACTGATTTTACTTAATTTCGAAATCGTTTTTAATTATCTTACAAAAGTGTTTGAGATTTGTGTTTTATTTAACTCTGTTCATTTGTGAGAAATGTTAGATTAAGAATAACTGAGATTAAGCTTTAATTTTTACTGATTTTACTTAATTTCGAAATCGTTTATAATTATCTTACAAAAGTGTTTGAGATTTGTGTTTTATTTAACTCTGTTCACTTGTGAGAAACGTTTGAATAAGAATAATTGATATTGCGCTTTAATTTTTATTGATTTTACTTAATTTCGAAATCGTTTTTAATTATCTTACAAAAGTGTTTGAGATTTGTGTTTTATTTAACTCTGTTCATTTGTGAGAAACGTTTGAATAAGAATAACTGAGATTAAGCTTTAATTTTTACTGATTTTACTTAATTTCGAAATCGTTTTTAATTATCTTACAAAAGTGTTTGAGATTTGTGTTTTATTTAACTCTGTTCACTTGTGAGAAACGTTTGAATAAGAATAACTGAGATTAAGCTTTAATTTTTACTGATTTTACTTAATTTCGAAATCGTTTTTAATTATCTTACAAAAGTGTTTGAGATTTGTGTTTTATTTAACTCTGTTCATTTGTGAGAAACGTTTGAATAGGAATAATTGAGATTAAGCTTTAATTTTTACTGATTTTACTTAATTTCGAAATCGTTTATAATTATCTTACAAAAGTGTTTGAGATTTGTGTTTTATTTAACTCTGTTCATTTGTGAGAAATGTTAGATTAAGAATAATTGAGATTAAGCTTTAATTTTTACTGATTTTACTTAATTTCGAAATCGTTTTTAATTATCTTACAAAAGTGTTTGAGATTTGTGTTTTATTTAACTCTGTTCATTTGTGAGAAATGTTAGATTAAGAATAATTGAGATTAAGCTTTAATTTTTACTGATTTTACTTAATTTCGAAATCGTTTTTAATTATCTTACAAAAGTGTTTGAGATTTGTGTTTTATTTAACTCTGTTCATTTGTGAGAAACGTTTGAATAAGAATAATTGATATTGCGCTTTAATTTTTACTGATTTTACTTAATTTCGAAATCGTTTTTAATTATCTTACAAAAGTGTTTGAGATTTGTGTTTTATTTAACTCTGTTCATTTGTGAGAAATGTTAGATTAAGAATAATTGAGATTAAGCTTTAATTTTTACTGATTTTACTTAATTTCGAAATCGTTTTTAATTATCTTACAAAAGTGTTTGAGATTTGTGTTTTATTTAACTCTGTTCATTTGTGAGAAACGTTTGAATAAGAATAACTGAGATTAAGCTTTAATTTTTACTGATTTTACTTAATTTCGAAATCGTTTTTAATTATCTTACAAAAGTGTTTGAGATTTGTGTTTTATTTAACTCTGTTCATTTGTGAGAAATGTTAGATTAAGAATAACTGAGATTAAGCTTTAATTTTTACTGATTTTACTTAATTTCGAAATCGTTTTTAATTATCTTACAAAAGTGTTTGAGATTTGTGTTTTATTTAACTCTGTTCATTTGTGAGAAATGTTAGATTAAGAATAACTGAGATTAAGCTTTAATTTTTACTGATTTTACTTAATTTCGAAATCGTTTATAATTATCTTACAAAAGTGTTTGAGATTTGTGTTTTATTTAACTCTGTTCATTTGTGAGAAACGTTTGAATAAGAATAACTGAGATTAAGCTTTAATTTTTACTGATTTTACTTAATTTCGAAATCGTTTTTAATTATCTTACAAAAGTGTTTGAGATTTGTGTTTTATTTAACTCTGTTCATTTGTGAGAAACGTTTGAATAAGAATAACTGAGATTAAGCTTTAATTTTTACTGATTTTACTTAATTTCGAAATCGTTTTTAATTATCTTATAAAAGTGTTTGAGATTTGTGTTTTATTTAACTCTGTTCATTTGTGAGAAACGTTTGAATAAGAATAACTGAGATTAAGCTTTAATTTTTACTGATTTTACTTAATTTCGAAATCGTTTTTAATTATCTTACAAAAGTGTTTGAGATTTGTGTTTTATTTAACTCTGTTCATTTGTGAGAAATGTTAGAATAAGAATAATTGAGATTAAGCTTTAATTTTTACTGATTTTACTTAATTTCGAAATCGTTTATAATTATCTTACAAAAGTGTTTGAGATTTGTGTTTTATTTAACTCTGTTCACTTGTGAGAAACGTTTGAATAAGAATAATTGAGATTAAGCTTTAATTTTTACTGATTTTACTTAATTTCGAAATCGTTTATAATTATCTTACAAAAGTGTTTGAGATTTGTGTTTTATTTAACTCTGTTCACTTGTGAGAAATGTTAGATTAAGAATAACTGAGATTAAGCTTTAATTTTTACTGATTTTACTTAATTTCGAAATCGTTTTTAATTATCTTACAAAAGTGTTTGAGATTTGTGTTTTATTTAACTCTGTTCACTTGTGAGAAACGTTTGAATAAGAATAACTGAGATTAAGCTTTAATTTTTACTGATTTTACTTAATTTCGAAATCGTTTTTAATTATCTTACAAAAGTGTTTGAGATTTGTGTTTTATTTAACTCTGTTCATTTGTGAGAAATGTTAGAATAAGAATAATTGAGATTAAGCTTTAATTTTTACTGATTTTACTTAATTTCGAAATCGTTTATAATTATCTTACAAAAGTGTTTGAGATTTGTGTTTTATTTAACTCTGTTTACTTGTGAGAAACGTTTGAATAAGAATAATTGAGATTAAGCTTTAATTTTTACTGATTTTACTTAATTTCGAAATCGTTTATAATTATCTTACAAAAGTGTTTGAGATTTGTGTTTTATTTAACTCTGTTCACTTGTGAGAAATGTTAGATTAAGAATAACTGAGATTAAGCTTTAATTTTTACTGATTTTACTTAATTTCGAAATCGTTTTTAATTATCTTACAAAAGTGTTTGAGATTTGTGTTTTATTTAACTCTGTTCACTTGTGAGAAACGTTTGAATAAGAATAACTGAGATTAAGCTTTAATTTTTACTGATTTTACTTAATTTCGAAATCGTTTTTAATTATCTTACAAAAGTGTTTGAGATTTGTGTTTTATTTAACTCTGTTCACTTGTGAGAAACGTTTGAATAGGAATAATTGAGATTAAGCTTTAATTTTTACTGATTTTACTTAATTTCGAAATCGTTTATAATTATCTTACAAAAGTGTTTGAGATTTGTGTTTTATTTAACTCTGTTCATTTGTGAGAAATGTTAGATTAAGAATAACTGAGATTAAGCTTTAATTTTTACTGATTTTACTTAATTTCGAAATCGTTTTTAATTATCTTACAAAAGTGTTTGAGATTTGTGTTTTATTTAACTCTGTTCATTTGTGAGAAACGTTTGAATAAGAATAATTGATATTGCGCTTTAATTTTTACTGATTTTACTTAATTTCGAAATCGTTTTTAATTATCTTACAAAAGTGTTTGAGATTTGTGTTTTATTTAACTCTGTTCATTTGTGAGAAATGTTAGATTAAGAATAATTGAGATTAAGCTTTAATTTTTACTGATTTTACTTAATTTCGAAATCGTTTTTAATTATCTTATAAAAGTGTTTGAGATTTGTGTTTTATTTAACTCTGTTCATTTGTGAGAAACGTTTGAATAAGAATAACTGAGATTAAGCTTTAATTTTTACTGATTTTACTTAATTTCGAAATCGTTTTTAATTATCTTACAAAAGTGTTTGAGATTTGTGTTTTATTTAACTCTGTTCATTTGTGAGAAACGTTTGAATAAGAATAACTGAGATTAAGCTTTAATTTTTACTGATTTTACTTAATTTCGAAATCGTTTTTAATTATCTTACAAAAGTGTTTGAGATTTATGTTTTATTTAACTCTGTTCACTTGTGAGAAACGTTTGAATAAGAATAACTGAGATTAAGCTTTAATTTTTACTGATTTTACTTAATTTCGAAATCGTTTTTAATTATCTTATAAAAGTGTTTGAGATTTGTGTTTTATTTAACTCTGTTCATTTGTGAGAAATGTTAGATTAAGAATAACTGAGATTAAGCTTTAATTTTTACTGATTTTACTTAATTTCGAAATCGTTTTTAATTATCTTACAAAAGTGTTTGAGATTTGTGTTTTATTTAACTCTGTTCATTTGTGAGAAATGTTAGATTAAGAATAACTGAGATTAAGCTTTAATTTTTACTGATTTTACTTAATTTCGAAATCGTTTATAATTATCTTACAAAAGTGTTTGAGATTTGTGTTTTATTTAACTCTGTTCACTTGTGAGAAACGTTTGAATAAGAATAATTGATATTGCGCTTTAATTTTTATTGATTTTACTTAATTTCGAAATCGTTTTTAATTATCTTACAAAAGTGTTTGAGATTTGTGTTTTATTTAACTCTGTTCATTTGTGAGAAACGTTTGAATAAGAATAACTGAGATTAAGCTTTAATTTTTACTGATTTTACTTAATTTCGAAATCGTTTTTAATTATCTTACAAAAGTGTTTGAGATTTGTGTTTTATTTAACTCTGTTCACTTGTGAGAAACGTTTGAATAAGAATAACTGAGATTAAGCTTTAATTTTTACTGATTTTACTTAATTTCGAAATCGTTTTTAATTATCTTACAAAAGTGTTTGAGATTTGTGTTTTATTTAACTCTGTTCATTTGTGAGAAACGTTTGAATAGGAATAATTGAGATTAAGCTTTAATTTTTACTGATTTTACTTAATTTCGAAATCGTTTATAATTATCTTACAAAAGTGTTTGAGATTTGTGTTTTATTTAACTCTGTTCATTTGTGAGAAATGTTAGATTAAGAATAATTGAGATTAAGCTTTAATTTTTACTGATTTTACTTAATTTCGAAATCGTTTTTAATTATCTTACAAAAGTGTTTGAGATTTGTGTTTTATTTAACTCTGTTCATTTGTGAGAAATGTTAGATTAAGAATAATTGAGATTAAGCTTTAATTTTTACTGATTTTACTTAATTTCGAAATCGTTTTTAATTATCTTACAAAAGTGTTTGAGATTTGTGTTTTATTTAACTCTGTTCATTTGTGAGAAACGTTTGAATAAGAATAATTGATATTGCGCTTTAATTTTTACTGATTTTACTTAATTTCGAAATCGTTTTTAATTATCTTACAAAAGTGTTTGAGATTTGTGTTTTATTTAACTCTGTTCATTTGTGAGAAACGTTTGAATAAGAATAATTGAGATTAAGCTTTAATTTTTACTGATTTTACTTAATTTCGAAATCGTTTTTAATTATCTTACAAAAGTGTTTGAGATTTGTGTTTTATTTAACTCTGTTCATTTGTGAGAAACGTTTGAATAAGAATAACTGAGATTAAGCTTTAATTTTTACTGATTTTACTTAATTTCGAAATCGTTTTTAATTATCTTACAAAAGTGTTTGAGATTTGTGTTTTATTTAACTCTGTTCATTTGTGAGAAACGTTTGAATAAGAATAACTGAGATTAAGCTTTAATTTTTACTGATTTTACTTAATTTCGAAATCGTTTTTAATTATCTTATAAAAGTGTTTGAGATTTGTGTTTTATTTAACTCTGTTCATTTGTGAGAAACGTTTGAATAAGAATAACTGAGATTAAGCTTTAATTTTTACTGATTTTACTTAATTTCGAAATCGTTTTTAATTATCTTACAAAAGTGTTTGAGATTTGTGTTTTATTTAACTCTGTTCATTTGTGAGAAATGTTAGATTAAGAATAACTGAGATTAAGCTTTAATTTTTACTGATTTTACTTAATTTCGAAATCGTTTTTAATTATCTTACAAAAGTGTTTGAGATTTGTGTTTTATTTAACTCTGTTCATTTGTGAGAAATGTTAGATTAAGAATAACTGAGATTAAGCTTTAATTTTTATTGATTTTACTTAATTTCGAAATCGTTTATAATTATCTTATAAAAGTGTTTGAGATTTGTGTTTTATTTAACTCTGTTCATTTGTGAGAAATGTTAGATTAAGAATAACTGAGATTAAGCTTTAATTTTTACTGATTTTACTTAATTTCGAAATCGTTTTTAATTATCTTACAAAAGTGTTTGAGATTTGTGTTTTATTTAACTCTGTTCATTTGTGAGAAATGTTAGATTAAGAATAACTGAGATTAAGCTTTAATTTTTACTGATTTTACTTAATTTCGAAATCGTTTTTAATTATCTTACAAAAGTGTTTGAGATTTGTGTTTTATTTAACTCTGTTCATTTGTGAGAAACGTTTGAATAAGAATAACTGAGATTAAGCTTTAATTTTTACTGATTTTACTTAATTTCGAAATCGTTTTTAATTATCTTACAAAAGTGTTTGAGATTTGTGTTTTATTTAACTCTGTTCATTTGTGAGAAACGTTTGAATAAGAATAACTGAGATTAAGCTTTAATTTTTACTGATTTTACTTAATTTCGAAATCGTTTTTAATTATCTTACAAAAGTGTTTGAGATTTGTGTTTTATTTAACTCTGTTCATTTGTGAGAAACGTTTGAATAAGAATAACTGAGATTAAGCTTTAATTTTTACTGATTTTACTTAATTTCGAAATCGTTTTCAATTATCTTACAAAAGTGTTTGAGATTTATGTTTTATTTAACTCTGTTCACTTGTGAGAAACGTTTGAATAAGAATAACTGAGATTAAGCTTTAATTTTTACTGATTTTACTTAATTTCGAAATCGTTTTTAATTATCTTACAAAAGTGTTTGAGATTTGTGTTTTATTTAACTCTGTTCACTTGTGAGAAACGTTTGAATAAGAATAACTGAGATTAAGCTTTAATTTTTACTGATTTTACTTAATTTCGAAATCGTTTTTAATTATCTTACAAAAGTGTTTGAGATTTGTGTTTTATTTAACTCTGTTCATTTGTGAGAAATGTTAGATTAAGAATAACTGAGATTAAGCTTTAATTTTTACTGATTTTACTTAATTTCGAAATCGTTTTTAATTATCTTACAAAAGTGTTTGAGATTTGTGTTTTATTTAACTCTGTTCACTTGTGAGAAACGTTTGAATAAGAATAACTGAGATTAAGCTTTAATTTTTACTGATTTTACTTAATTTCGAAATCGTTTTTAATTATCTTACAAAAGTGTTTGAGATTTGTGTTTTATTTAACTCTGTTCATTTGTGAGAAACGTTTGAATAGGAATAATTGAGATTAAGCTTTAATTTTTACTGATTTTACTTAATTTCGAAATCGTTTATAATTATCTTACAAAAGTGTTTGAGATTTGTGTTTTATTTAACTCTGTTCATTTGTGAGAAATGTTAGATTAAGAATAACTGAGATTAAGCTTTAATTTTTACTGATTTTACTTAATTTCGAAATCGTTTATAATTATCTTACAAAAGTGTTTGAGATTTGTGTTTTATTTAACTCTGTTCATTTGTGAGAAATGTTAGATTAAGAATAACTGAGATTAAGCTTTAATTTTTACTGATTTTACTTAATTTCGAAATCGTTTTTAATTATCTTACAAAAGTGTTTGAGATTTGTGTTTTATTTAACTCTGTTCACTTGTGAGAAACGTTTGAATAAGAATAATTGATATTGCGATTTAATCTTTATTGATTTTACTTAATTTCGAAATCGTTTTTAATTATCTTACAAAAGTGTTTGAGATTTGTGTTTTATTTAACTCTGTTCATTTGTGAGAAACGTTTGAATAAGAATAATTGATATTGCGCTTTAATTTTTACTGATTTTACTTAATTTCGAAATCGTTTTTAATTATCTTACAAAAGTGTTTGAGATTTGTGTTTTATTTAACTCTGTTCATTTGTGAGAAATGTTAGATTAAGAATAATTGAGATTAAGCTTTAATTTTTACTGATTTTACTTAATTTCGAAATCGTTTTTAATTATCTTACAAAAGTGTTTGAGATTTGTGTTTTATTTAACTCTGTTCATTTGTGAGAAACGTTTGAATAAGAATAACTGAGATTAAGCTTTAATTTTTACTGATTTTACTTAATTTCGAAATCGTTTTTAATTATCTTACAAAAGTGTTTGAGATTTGTGTTTTATTTAACTCTGTTCATTTGTGAGAAACGTTTGAATAAGAATAACTGAGATTAAGCTTTAATTTTTACTGATTTTACTTAATTTCGAAATCGTTTATAATTATCTTACAAAAGTGTTTGAGATTTATGTTTTATTTAACTCTGTTCATTTGTGAGAAATGTTAGAATAAGAATAATTGAGATTAAGCTTTAATTTTTACTGATTTTACTTAATTTCGAAATCGTTTTTAATTATCTTACAAAAGTGTTTGAGATTTGTGTTTTATTTAACTCTGTTCATTTGTGAGAAATGTTAGATTAAGAATAACTGAGATTAAGCTTTAATTTTTACTGATTTTACTTAATTTCGAAATCGTTTTTAATTATCTTACAAAAGTGTTTGAGATTTGTGTTTTATTTAACTCTGTTCATTTGTGAGAAACGTTTGAATAAGAATAACTGAGATTAAGCTTTAATTTTTACTGATTTTACTTAATTTCGAAATCGTTTTTAATTATCTTACAAAAGTGTTTGAGATTTGTGTTTTATTTAACTCTGTTCATTTGTGAGAAATGTTAGATTAAGAATAACTGAGATTAAGCTTTAATTTTTACTGATTTTACTTAATTTCGAAATCGTTTATAATTATCTTACAAAAGTGTTTGAGATTTGTGTTTTATTTAACTCTGTTCACTTGTGAGAAACGTTTGAATAAGAATAATTGATATTGCGCTTTAATTTTTATTGATTTTACTTAATTTCGAAATCGTTTTTAATTATCTTACAAAAGTGTTTGAGATTTGTGTTTTATTTAACTCTGTTCATTTGTGAGAAACGTTTGAATAAGAATAACTGAGATTAAGCTTTAATTTTTACTGATTTTACTTAATTTCGAAATCGTTTTTAATTATCTTACAAAAGTGTTTGAGATTTGTGTTTTATTTAACTCTGTTCACTTGTGAGAAACGTTTGAATAAGAATAACTGAGATTAAGCTTTAATTTTTACTGATTTTACTTAATTTCGAAATCGTTTTTAATTATCTTACAAAAGTGTTTGAGATTTGTGTTTTATTTAACTCTGTTCATTTGTGAGAAACGTTTGAATAGGAATAATTGAGATTAAGCTTTAATTTTTACTGATTTTACTTAATTTCGAAATCGTTTATAATTATCTTACAAAAGTGTTTGAGATTTGTGTTTTATTTAACTCTGTTCATTTGTGAGAAATGTTAGATTAAGAATAATTGAGATTAAGCTTTAATTTTTACTGATTTTACTTAATTTCGAAAT
>JAPFFF010000536.1:0-20379 GCA_039105265.1 Tritrichomonas musculus | reverse complement strand
GAAGAAGATGATGACAGAGAAGAAGATGATGATGACAGAGAAGAAGATGATGATGACAGAAAAGAAGATGATGATGACAGAGAAGAAGAAGATGATGATGACAGATAATAAGATTATGATGACAGAAAAGAAGAAGATGATGATGATGACAGAGAAGAAGAAGAAGAAGATGATGATGATGACAGAAAAGAAGATGATGATGATGACAGAGAAGAAGAAGATGATGATGACAGAGAAGAAGAAGATGATGATGACAGAGAAGAAGAAGATGATGATGACAGAGAAGAAGATGATGATGATGACAGAGAAGAAGAAGATGATGATGACAGATAATAAGATTATGATGACAGAAAAGAAGAAGATGATGATGATGACAGAGAAGAAGAAGAAGAAGAAGATGATGATGACAGAAAAGAAGATGATGATGACAGAGAAGAAGAAGATGATGATGACAGAGAAGAAGATGATGATGATGACAGAGAAGAAGATGATGATGATGACAGAAAAGAGGATGATGATGACAGAGAAGAAGAAGAAGATGATGACAGAGAAGAAGATGATGATGATGACAGAGAAGAAGATGATGATGACAGAGAAGAAGATGATGATGACAGAGAAGAAGATGATGATGATGACAGAGAAGAAGATGATGATGACAGAGAAGAAGATGATGATGATGACAGAGAAGAAGATGATGATGACAGAGAAGAAGAAGATGATGATGACAGAGAAGAAGAAGAAGAAGATGATGATGATGACAGAAAAGAAGAAGATGATGATGATGACAGAAAAGAAGATAATGATGACAGAAAAGAAGAAGATGATGATGATGATGACAGAGAAGAAAAAGAAGAAGATGATGATGATGACAGAGAAGAAAAAGAAGAAGATGATGATGATGACAGAGAAAAAGAAGAAGATGATGATGATGATGACAGAAAAGAAGATGATGATGATGACAGAGAAGAAGATGATGATGATGACAGAGAAGAAGATGATGATGATGACAGAAAAGAAGATAATGATGACAGAGAAGAAGAGGATGATGATGACAGAGAAGAAGAAGAAGAAGATGATGATGATGACAGAGAAGAAGAAGAAGAAGAAGATGATGATGACAGAAAAGAAGAAGATGATGACAGAAAAGAAGATGATGATGATGACAGAGAAGAAGATGATGATGACAGAGAAGAAGATGATGATGACAGAGAAGAAGAAGATGATGATGACAGAGAAGAAGATGATGATGATGACAGAAAAGAGGATGATGATGACAGAGAAGAAGAAGAAGATGATGACAGAGAAGAAGATGATGATGATGACAGAGAAGAAAATGATGATGACAGAGAAGAAGATGATGATGACAGAGAAGAAGATGATGATGATGACAGAGAAGAAGATGATGATGACAGAGAAGAAGATGATGATGATGACAGAGAAGAAGATGATGATGACAGAGAAGAAGAAGATGATGATGACAGAGAAGAAGAAGAAGAAGATGATGATGATGACAGAAAAGAAGAAGATGATGATGATGACAGAAAAGAAGATGATGATGACAGAAAAGAAGAAGATGATGATGATGATGACAGAGAAGAAAAAGAAGAAGATGATGATGATGACAGAGAAGAAGAAGAAGAAGAAGATGATGATGACAGAGAAAAAGAAGAAGATGATGATGATGATGACAGAAAAGAAGATGATGATGATGACAGAGAAGAAGATGATGATGATGACAGAGAAGAAGATGATGATGATGACAGAAAAGAAGATGATGATGACAGAGAAGAAGAGGATGATGATGACAGAGAAGAAGAAGAAGAAGATGATGATGATGACAGAGAAGAAGAAGAAGAAGAAGATGATGATGACAGAAAAGAAGAAGATGATGACAGAAAAGAAGATGATGATGATGACAGAGAAGAAGATGATGATGACAGAGAAGAAGATGATGATGACAGAGAAGAAGAAGAAGATGATGAGAACATAGGAAACTCTCATAATCTTTTGAAATTAATATATAATAAAGTATATCATATTATAAGAATATTTTAATAGAAAACATTTTCCCAATTTTGCGTATATACTGAGATATGATTAAAGAAAGTTGCCAAAATTGAGAGGAATTTCTATTCAAATGTAGTATAATTTTGTAATTGATTTTTCTCGAAAATTTGGCGGACGATTTTTCTAAAAATTTAATATAATATATAATGCAATATATACTACTATTTAAGATAAATGTAATATACCGGTCATTCGTTGGCTCTGTTCTGGAATCGTTTTTTCCAAAAAAAATCGTAAAATCGGCTAAAAATAGTGTAAATCGCTTTATCTCGGGATATATACTTATAATGCGCAATTTTTTTGCTTAATCGTGTTTTTAACATCATAATAAGAAAAATAACCAATTTTTGGGTAAAAATATTGAATTTTGGCCGATATTGTTAGTAACGAGTTTTTTTGTATTTTTATCTTAATATAAAAAATCTCATTCTTCACGGATAGGAGTTTTTGGTTATTACTCTATATACAATAAACATACAATCCTATAATTTTATAATCATATACAATACAGTAATGCAATTATTGTTATACTGATTATGTAGGTACACCTATTTTTTTTTCTGACATTTAATGCAAAAATACAGAAATCAAATTTTTGAAATATATTTTATAAATAACTCGATGCAAAGCGAAGCTAATAAAAATATAACAATTGATATATATTAAGATGCTTGCAATATATATTCTTATAATACCATAAATTTTGAAACATTTTTACATTTACGTCTGGAGACTCGTTATGAAAATCACAACTTTTTGAAAGACTCTCCGCCGCGATTTCGCTTAAAATCTGAAATCATCAATAACTGTCTATGGTGAGTATATATTATTAATTTCGAAGCATATCGACATATCTCGAGAGTTTCCTATGTTCTATATTTTTTTAAAATTTTTGACATATCATAAAATATTCAAATATTTCTATATATAAAAAGTGAAATGAAAAAATTATCTTTTATTCAGAATCATCATCATTAACCAAGTTATTCAACTGCTCATCAGCATTCCAAAATATCATGTTGTTCAAGCCAGCTGTTTTTATCATGCCCGTTGATTTGGTAGAAATTGAACGTCGATTTTTTTCATAAAAATTCCCCAAAATCCCACTTAACTCTTGAAATGGCATTTTTCTTGGCTTTGGATCGATTAACTTCAATAATGGCATTTTTCTTACAATTTGAACATTCTTCCAAAGGTACAATGCTTGCCGAAGATAGTAAATTATTGGACGTTCTTCAACTGGAGTGTTGTCAAAAATTTTCTTCCCACTGTCACTTCGTGATTCTGGAACTTTTTCTTCAATAGGCATGTTCTTGTACAATTCGTGCTCCAATAGAATGTATTTCATTGATTTCTGGAAATTCACGTGGCTGTCATCTTTTTTATTATGCCTCCGAACATTTGCAAAATTGTGTTCTTGGTAGTGTGAACTGCATGCACCTGTATCAATAGCTTCTTCAGTGATTATTTGAGATGCAATTCCAATTGCAGTAAATATGTATTGTTTACACCAATTATCTGTGAAACATCTCATTTTCTTATATGTATTGGGCTGCACACGATAGATCTTTAAGTTGTGTTCAATGACATATTGTTGCATAAGATAATAAATCAATACAATACTTGCACCAAGTAAAAGATAGTCAATAGTCTCTTGCCGACTTAGTGAATTCCTGAATAGTGCCTCTAGTAAGAGTGTAGAAGGAAGCATTGATAAAAGTAAATAAAAGTCTTCGTCATCAATTATTTTTTGAATTGTTTGTAAAGTAAACAATTTTTTTGGGAGGTCATCTTCCATTTTACGTCCTTTGTTGTTATCCAATAAGTAAGGAGCAATTCCAATAGTTTTTAAATCTTCTGCAGACCGTGTTTCATAAGAATCATATGGAGAAACTAGGAATTCTTCAAGAGAGGATTTTCTGTAACGATCTCTTTTTGTCAGGTGCAATGGATCTGAAAAATGAATTAATACTGCAAATATTTTAATTATACCAACAGCACCAAGACTTAGGAATCTTTCGAAGTTACCAATAATTTTGTCGATGAATATATTTGCATATATGCTATAAGTGTTGTCACCATCAGTGCCTAATCCGATAATACTTATGTTTTTTGGCATGAGTGATATGATCGATTCAATTTTTTCGCGTAACTCTTGTGTTGCCTTACCTGACGTCGACGGAATACATGCAATTGGAAACTGTTTAAATTCTGGATTTAATGGTGCAAATGTCATACCGAATTCTGCTTGTATCACTGAGTTATAATTTAATTTAATAAATTCTAAAAATTCGTTGTCATCATTAATAAATGTTTCTGCTAATTCTGGATCGATCTCTTTGAGATTTAGCACGCCATCAATCCTACCATTTTTGTTTACTTTGACATACGGTGTAACATATGCAGCATCAACCATGATAACTCCTTTTCCAGTAAAATTATTTGGTAAAAACCTTGACATGATATTCAAAATATTTTGTATATCGCCATTAAAAATGTCGTCATGTATTCCTAAATTAGCGAGAGCTTGCTTTCTATATGTTGAAGCAGTTTTATATGTTGGAAACAATAAATTGGTATTTAAAATATTGAAGTAATGTGGACTCATCATGCTTAACAGTGCAAAGAATTCGTGAAGTCCATCATAACGTCTTCCTTGAGGAAATTTTGTTATATTATCCCATGTAGCGCCGATGAATCTTAATACTATTGGACTAATATTAATCGTTTTTTGTTTGTCTTCTGGTATATTCAATTTAATTTTCTGTAAGTCTGCTATTTGTCTTTTTAGCCTTGTATTCTCCAAAATTAACCTTTCATTTTCACCTTGTAATCTTTGATTGTCTTCTAAGAGCTTTTCGTAAGTTTGCTGAGATCTTGCTTTTGCTCCTGTTTCGGGAGTAAACCATGATGGATTTCGCTTAGGCGCCATTAAAAAAAAATGATTCTATATTGAAAATTTCAGAGGTTTTTAAATTTGAAAGGAAAAAAAAGCATGACCACGAAAAATTATAGAACATAGGAAACTCTCATAATCTTTTGAAATTAATATATAATAAAGTATATCATATTATAAGAATATTTTAATAGAAAACATTTTCCCAATTTTGCGTATATACTGAGATATGATTAAAGAAAGTTGCCAAAATTGAGAGGAATTTCTATTCAAATGTAGTATAATTTTGTAATTGATTTTTCTCGAAAATTTGGCGGACGATTTTTCTAAAAATTTAATATAATATATAATGCAATATATACTACTATTTAAGATAAATGTAATATACCGGTCATTCGTTGGCTCTGTTCTGGAATCGTTTTTTCCAAAAAAAATCGTAAAATCGGCTAAAAATAGTGTAAATCGCTTTATCTCGGGATATATACTTATAATGCGCAATTTTTTTGCTTAATCGTGTTTTTAACATCATAATAAGAAAAATAACCAATTTTTGGGTAAAAATATTGAATTTTGGCCGATATTGTTAGTAACGAGTTTTTTTGTATTTTTATCTTAATATAAAAAATCTCATTCTTCACGGATAGGAGTTTTTGGTTATTACTCTATATACAATAAACATACAATCCTATAATTTTATAATCATATACAATACAGTAATGCAATTATTGTTATACTGATTATGTAGGTACACCTATTTTTTTTTCTGACATTTAATGCAAAAATACAGAAATCAAATTTTTGAAATATATTTTATAAATAACTCGATGCAAAGCGAAGCTAATAAAAATATAACAATTGATATATATTAAGATGCTTGCAATATATATTCTTATAATACCATAAATTTTGAAACATTTTTACATTTACGTCTGGAGACTCGTTATGAAAATCACAACTTTTTGAAAGACTCTCCGCCGCGATTTCGCTTAAAATCTGAAATCATCAATAACTGTCTATGGTGAGTATATAT
Source organism: Tritrichomonas musculus (assembly GCA_039105265.1). Lineage (NCBI taxonomy): Eukaryota > Parabasalia > Tritrichomonadida > Tritrichomonadidae > Tritrichomonas > Tritrichomonas musculus. The sequence goes on along the minus strand of JAPFFF010000536.1, from coordinate 14,386 downwards.
TATTAATTTCGAAGCATATCGACATATCTCGAGAGTTTCCTATGTTCTGATGATGATGACAGAGAAGAAGAAGATGATGACAGAGAAGAAGATGATGATGACAGAAAAGAAGATGATGATGACAGAGAAGAAGAAGAAGAAGAAGATGATGATGACAGAGAAGAAGAAGAAGAAGATGATGATGACAGAGAAGAAGAAGAAGATGATGATGATGATGACAGAAAAGAAGATGATGATGACAGAGAAGAAGATGATGATGATGACAGAGAAGAAGAAGATGATGACAGAAAAGAAGATGATGATGACAGAGAAGAAGAAGATGATGATGACAGAGAAGAAGAAGAAGATGATGATGACAGAAAAGAAGATGATGATGATGACAGAGAAGAAGATGATGATGATAGAGAAGAAGATGATGATGACAGAGAAGAAGATGATGATGACAGAGAAGAAGAAGATGATGACAGAGAAGAAGAAGAAGAAGATGATGATGATGACAGAGAAGAAGAAGAAGAAGATGATGATGATGACAGAGAAGAAGAAGAAGAAGATGATGATGATGACAGAAAAGAAGATGATGATGATGACAGAGAAGAAGATGATGATGATGACAGAGAAGAAGATGATGATGATGACAGAAAAGAAGATGATGATGACAGAGAAGAAGAAGATGATGATGACAGAGAAGAAGATGATGATGACAGAGAAGAAGATGATGATGACAGAAAAGAAGATGATGATGACAGAGAAGAAGAAGAAGAAGAAGATGATGATGACAGAGAAGAAGAAGAAGAAGATGATGATGATGACAGAAAAGAAGAAGATTATGACAGAAAAGAAGATGATGATGATGACAGAGAAGAAGATGATGATGATGACAGAAAAGAAGATGATGATGACAGAGAAGAAGATGATGATGACAGAAAAGAAGATGATGATGATGACAGAGAAAAAGAAGAAGAAAATGATGATGATGACAGAGAAGAAGAAGAAGAAGATGATGATGATGACAGAGAAGAAGAAGAAGATGATGATGATGATGACAGAAAAGAAGAAGATGATGATGACAGAGAAGAAGAAGATGATGATGACAGAGAAGAAGATGATGATGATGACAGAAAAGAAGATGATGATGACAGAGAAGAAGAAGATGATGATGACAGAGAAGAAGATGATGATGACAGAGAAGAAGAAGAAGAAGATGATGACAGAAAAGAAGATGATGATGACAGAGAAGAAGAAGATGATGATGACAGATAATAAGATTATGATGACAGAAAAGAAGAAGAAGATGATGATGACAGAGAAGAAGAAGAAGAAGAAGATGATGATGACAGAAAAGAAGATGATGATGATGACAGAGAAGAAGAAGATGATGATGACAGAGAAGAAGAAGATGATGATGACAGAGAAGAAGAAGATGATGATGACAGATAATAAGATTATGATGATGACAGAGAAGAAGATGATGATGATGACAGAGAAGAAGATGATGATGACAGAAAAGAAGAAGATGATGATGATGACAGAGAAGAAGAAGAAGAAGATGATGATGATGACAGAGAAGAAGAAGAAGAAGATGATGATGATGACAGAGAAGAAGATGATGATGACAGAAAAGAAGATGATGATGATGACAGAGAAGAAGAAGATTATGACAGAAAAGAAGATGATGATGATGACAGAGAAGAAGATGATGATGATGACAGAAAAGAAGATGATGATGACAGAGAAGAAGATGATGATGACAGAAAAGAAGATGATGATGACAGAGAAGAAGAAGATGATGATGACAGAGAAGAAGATGATGATGACAGAGAAGAAGATGATGATGACAGAAAAGAAGATGATGATGACAGAAAAGAAGATGATGATGACAGAGAAGAAGAAGAAGAAGAAGATGATGATGACAGAAAAGAAGATGATGATGACAGAGAAGAAGAAGATGATGATGACAGAGAAGAAGATGATGATGATGACAGAAAAGAAGATGATGATGACAGAGAAGAAGATGATGATGACAGAGAAGAAGATGATGATGACAGAGAAGAAGATGATGATGACAGAAAAGAAGATGATGATGACAGAGAAGAAGAAGATGATGATGACAGAAAAGAAGATGATGATGATGACAGAGAAGAAGAAGATGATGATGACAGAAAAGAAGATGATGATGACAGAGAAGAAGATGATGATGATGACAGAGAAGAAGATGATGATGATGACAGAGAAGAAGAAGAAGAAAAAGATGATGATGACAGAAAAGAAGAAGATGATGATGACAGAGAAGAAGAAGATGATGATGACAGAGAAGAAGATGATGATGATGACAGAAAAGAAGATGATGATGACAGAGAAGAAGATGATGATGATGACAGAGAAGATGATGATGATGACAGAGAAGAAGATGATGATGACAGAGAAGAAGAAGAAGAAGATGATGATGATGACAGAAAAGAAGATGATGATGATGACAGAGAAGAAGAAGATGATGATGACAGAGAAGAAGAAGATGATGATGACAGAGAAGAAGAAGATGATGATGACAGATAATAAGATTATGATGATGACAGAGAAGAAGATGATGATGATGACAGAGAAGAAGATGATGATGACAGAAAAGAAGAAGATGATGATGATGACAGAGAAGAAGAAGAAGAAGATGATGATGATGACAGAGAAGAAGAAGAAGAAGATGATGATGATGACAGAGAAGAAGAAGAAGAAGATGATGATGATGACAGAAAAGAAGATGATGATGATGACAGAGAAGAAGAAGATTATGACAGAAAAGAAGATGATGATGATGACAGAAAAGAAGATGATGATGACAGAGAAGAAGATGATGATGACAGAGAAGAAGATGATGATGACAGAAAAGAAGATGATGATGACAGAGAAGAAGAAGATGATGATGACAGAGAAGAAGATGATGATGACAGAGAAGAAGATGATGATGACAGAAAAGAAGATGATGATGACAGAAAAGAAGATGATGATGACAGAGAAGAAGAAGAAGAAGAAGATGATGATGACAGAAAAGAAGATGATGATGACAGAGAAGAAGAAGATGATGATGACAGAGAAGAAGATGATGATGATGACAGAAAAGAAGATGATGATGACAGAGAAGAAGATGATGATGACAGAGAAGAAGATGATGATGACAGAGAAGAAGATGATGATGACAGAAAAGAAGATGATGATGACAGAGAAGAAGAAGATGATGATGACAGAAAAGAAGATGATGATGATGACAGAGAAGAAGAAGATGATGATGACAGAAAAGAAGATGATGATGACAGAGAAGAAGATGATGATGATGACAGAGAAGAAGAAGATGATGATGACAGAGAAGAAGAAGAAGAAGATGATGATGATGACAGAAAAGAAGAAGATGATGATGACAGAGAAGAAGAAGATGATGATGACAGAGAAGAAGATGATGATGATGACAGAAAAGAAGATGATGATGACAGAGAAGAAGATGATGATGATGACAGAGAAGAAGATGATGATGACAGAGAAGAAGATGATGATGATGACAGAGAAGAAGATGATGATGACAGAGAAGAAGATGATGATGATGACAGAGAAGAAGAAGATGATGATGATGATGATGACAGAAAAGAAGAAGATGATGTTGATGACAGAAAAGAAGATGATGATGACAGAAAAGAAGATGATGATGATGATGATGACAGAGAAGAAAAAGAAGATGATGATGATGATGACAGAGAAGAAGAAGAAGAAGATGATGATGATGACAGAGAAAAAGAAGAAGATGATGATGATGATGACAGAAAAGAAGATGATGATGATGACAGAGAAGAAGATGATGATGATGACAGAGAAGAAGATGATGATGATGACAGAGAAGAAGAAGATGATGATGACAGAGAAGAAGAAGAATAAGATGATGATGATGACAGAAAAGAAGAAGATGATGACAGAAAAGAAGATGATGATGATGACAGAGAAGAAGATGATGATGACAGAGAAGAAGATGATGATGACAGAGAAGAAGAAGATGATGATGACAGAGAAGAAGATGATGATGACAGAGAAGAAGATGATGATGACAGAAAAGAAGAAGATGATGATGACAGAGAAGAAGATGATGATGACAGAAAAGAAGATGATGATGATGACAGAGAAGAAGATGATGATGACAGAGAAGAAGATGATGATGACAGAGAAGAAGATGATGATGATGACAGAGAAGAAGATGATGATGACAGAGAAGAAGAAGATGATGACAGAAAAGAAGAAGATGATGACAGAGAAGAAGAAGAAGAAGATGATGATGATGACAGAGAAGAAGAAGAAGATGATGATGATGATGACAGAAAAGAAGAAGATGATGACAGAAAAGAAGATGATGATGATGACAGAGAAGAAGATGATGATGACAGAAAAGAAGATGATGATGATGACAGAAAAGAAGATGATGATGACAGAGAAGAAGAAGAAGATGATGACAGAGAAGAAGATGATGATGATGACAGAGAAGAAGATGATGATAATGACAGAGAAGAAGAAGAAGAAGATGATGATGACAGAGAAGAAGAAGATGTTGATGACAGAGAAGAAGAAGAAGAAGAAGATGATGATGACAGAAAAGAAGAAGATGATGACAGAAAAGAAGATGATGATGATGACAGAAAAGAAGATGATGATGACAGAGAAGAAGATGATAATGATGACAGAGAAGAAGAAGATGATGACAGAAAAGAAGATGATGATGACAGAGAAGAAGATGATGATGATGACAGAGAAGAAGAAGAAGATGATGATGATGACAGAAAAGAAGAAGATGATGACAGAAAAGAAGATGATGATGATGACATAGAAGAAGATGATGATGACAGAGAAGAAGATGATGATGACAGAGAAGAAGATGATGATGACAGAAAAGAAGAAGATGATGACAGAGAAGAAGAAGAAGAAGATGATGATGATGACAGAGAAGAAGATGATGATGATGACAGAAAAGAAGAAGATGATGATGACAGAAAAGAAGAAGATGATGACAGAGAAGAAGAAGAAGAAGATGATGATGATGACAGAGAAGAAGAAGATGATGATGACAGAGAAGAAGATGATGATGACAGAGAAGAAGAAGATGATAACAGAGAAGAAGAAGATGATGATGACAGAAAAGAAGAAGATGATGACAGAGAAGAAGAAGAAGAAGATGATGATGATGACAGAGAAGAAGAAGATGATGATGACAGAAAAGAAGAAGATGATGACAGAGAAGAAGAAGAAGAAGAAGATGATGATGACAGAGAAGAAGAAGATGATGATGACAGAAAAGAAGAAGATGATGATGACAGAGAAGAAGATGATGATGACAGAGAAGAAGAATATGATGATGACAGAGAAGAAGATGATGATGACAGAGAAGAAGATGATGATGATGACAGAAAAGAAGATGATGATGATGACAGAAAAGAAGAAGATGATGATGACAGAAAAGAAGAAGATGATGATGACAGAAAAGAAGAAGATGATGACAGAGAAGAAGAAGAAGATGATGATGATGATGACAGAGAAGAAGAAGATGATGATGACAGAAAAGAAGAAGATGATGATGACAGAGAAGAAGATGATGATGACAGAGAAGAAGAATATGATGATGACAGAGAAGAAGATGATGATGACAGAGAAGAAGATGATGATGATGACAGAAAAGAAGATGATGATGATGACAGAAAAGAAGAAGATGATGATGACAGAGAAGAAGATGATGATGACAGAGAAGAAGATGATGATGACAGAAAAGAAGAAGATGATGACAGAGAAGAAGAAGAAGAAGATGATGATGATGACAGAGAAGAAGAAGATGATGATGACAGAGAAGAAGATGATGATGACAGAGAAGAAGATGATGATGACAGAAAAGAAGAAGATGATAACAGAGAAGAAGAAGAAGAAGATGATGATGATGACAGAGAAGAAGAAGAAGAAGATGATGATGATGACAGAAAAGAAGATGATGATGATGACAGAGAAGAAGATGATGATGATGACAGAGAAGAAGATGATGATGATGAGAGAAAAGAAGAAGATGATGACAGAGAAGAAGATGATGATGATGACAGAGAAGAAAAAGATGATGATGACAGAAAAGAAGATGATGATGATGACAGAAAAGAAGAAGATGATGATGACAGAGAAGAAGATGATGATGACAGAGAAGAAGATGATGATGACAGAAAAGAAGAAGATGATAACAGAGAAGAAGAAGAAGAAGAAGATGATGATGACAGAGAAGAAGAAGAAGATGATGATGATGATGACAGAAAAGAAGATGATGATGATGACAGAGAAGAAGATGATGATGATGACAGAGAAGAAGATGATGATGATGACAGAAAAGAAGAAGATGATGACAGAGAAGAAGATGATGATGATGACAGAGAAGAAGATGATGATGATGACAGAAAAGAAGATGATGATGATGACAGAGAAGAAGATGATGATGATGACAGAGAAGAAGAAGATGATGATGACAGAAAAGAAGATGATGATGACAGAGAAGAAGATGATGATGATGACAGAGAAGAAGATGATGATGATGACAGAGAAGAAGAAGAAGATGATGATGATGATGACAGAAAAGAAGAAGATGATGATGACAGAGAAGAAGAAGATGATGATGACAGAGAAGAAGATGATGATGATGACAGAAAAGAAGATGATGATGACAGAGAAGAAGATGATGATGATGACAGAGAAGAAGATGATGATGACAGAGAAGAAGATGATGATGATGACAGAGAAGAAGAAGAAGATGATGATGATGATGACAGAAAAGAAGAAGATGATGTTGATGACAGAAAAGAAGATGATGATGACAGAAAAGAAGATGATGATGATGATGATGACAGAGAAGAAAAAGAAGATGATGATGATGATGACAGAGAAGAAGAAGAAGAAGATGATGATGATGACAGAGAAAAAGAAGAAGATGATGATGATGATGACAGAAAAGAAGATGATGATGATGACAGAGAAGAAGATGATGATGATGACAGAGAAGAAGATGATGATGATGATAGAGAAGAAGAAGAAGATGATGATGATGATGACAGAAAAGAAGAAGATGATGACAGAAAAGAAGATGATGATGATGACAGAGAAGAAGATGATGATGACAGAGAAGATGATGATGATGACAGAGAAGAAGAAGAAGATGATGATGATGATGACAGAAAAGAAGAAGATGATGACAGAAAAGAAGATGATGATGATGACAGAGAAGAAGATGATGATGATGACAGAGAAGAAGATGATGATGATGACAGAAAAGAAGAAGATGATGACAGAGAAGAAGATGATGATGATGACAGAGAAGAAGATGATGATGATGACAGAAAAGAAGATGATGATGATGACAGAGAAGAAGATGATGATGATGACAGAAAAGAAGAAGATGATGATGACAGAAAAGAAGATGATGATGACAGAGAAGAAGATGATGATGATGACAGAGAAGAAGATGATGATGATGACAGAGAAGAAGAAGAAGATGATGATGATGATGACAGAAAAGAAGAAGATGATGATGACAGAGAAGAAGAAGATGATGATGACAGAGAAGAAGATGATGATGATGACAGAAAAGAAGATGATGATGACAGAGAAGAAGATGATGATGATGACAGAGAAGAAGATGATGATGACAGAGAAGAAGATGATGATGATGACAGAGAAGAAGAAGAAGATGATGATGATGATGACAGAAAAGAAGAAGATGATGTTGATGACAGAAAAGAAGATGATGATGACAGAAAAGAAGATGATGATGATGATGATGACAGAGAAGAAAAAGAAGATGATGATGATGATGACAGAGAAGAAGAAGAAGAAGAAGATGATGATGACAGAGAAAAAGAAGAAGAAGATGATGATGATGACAGAAAAGAAGATGATGATGATGACAGAGAAGAAGATGATGATGATGACAGAGAAGAAGATGATGATGATGACAGAGAAGAAGAAGAAGATGATGATGATGATGACAGAAAAGAAGAAGATGATGACAGAAAAGAAGAAGATGATGATGACAGAGAAGAAGATGATGATGACAGAGAAGAAGATGATGATGACAGAGAAGAAGAAGATGATGATGACAGAGAAGAAGATGATGATGACAGAGAAGAAGATGATGATGACAGAAAAGAAGAAGATGATGATGACAGAGAAGAAGATGATGATGACAGAAAAGAAGATGATGATGATGACAGAGAAGAAGATGATGATGACAGAGAAGAAGATGATGATGACAGAGAAGAAGATGATGATGATGACAGAGAAGAAGATGATGATGACAGAGAAGAAGAAGATGATGATGACAGAGAAGAAGAAGATGATGACAGAAAAGAAGAAGATGATGACAGAGAAGAAGAAGAAGAAGATGATGATGATGACAGAGAAGAAGAAGAAGATGATGATGATGATGACAGAAAAGAAGAAGATGATGACAGAAAAGAAGATGATGATGATGACAGAGAAGAAGATGATGATGACAGAAAAGAAGATGATGATGATGACAGAAAAGAAGATGATGATGACAGAGAAGAAGAAGAAGATGATGACAGAGAAGAAGATGATGATGATGACAGAGAAGAAGATGATGATAATGACAGAGAAGAAGAAGAAGATGATGATGATGACAGAGAAGAAGAAGAAGAAGAAGATGATGATGACAGAAAAGAAGAAGATGATGACAGAAAAGAAGATGATGATGATGACAGAAAAGAAGATGATGATGACAGAGAAGAAGATGATGATGATGACAGAGAAGAAGAAGATGATGACAGAAAAGAAGATGATGATGACAGAGAAGAAGATGATGATGATGACAGAGAAGAAGAAGAAGAAGATGATGATGACAGAAAAGAAGAAGATGATGACAGAAAAGAAGATGATGATGATGACATAGAAGAAGATGATGATGACAGAGAAGAAGATGATGATGACAGAGAAGAAGATGATGATGACAGAAAAGAAGAAGATGATGACAGAGAAGAAGAAGAAGAAGATGATGATGATGACAGAGAAGAAGAAGATGATGATGACAGAAAAGAAGAAGATGATGATGACAGAAAAGAAGATGATGATGACAGAAAAGAAGAAGATGATGATGATGATGACAGAGAAGAAGAAGATGATGATGACAGAGAAGAAGATGATGATGACAGAAAAGAAGAAGATGATGACAGAGAAGAAGAAGAAGAAGATGATGATGATGACAGAGAAGAAGAAGATGATGATGACAGAGAAGAAGAAGATGATAACAGAGAAGAAGAAGAAGAAGATGATGATGATGACAGAGAAGAAGAAGATGATGATGACAGAAAAGAAGAAGATGATGACAGAGAAGAAGAAGAAGAAGATGATGATGATGACAGAGAAGAAGAAGAAGAAGAAGATGATGATGACAGAAAAGAAGAAGATGATGACAGAAAAGAAGAAGATGATGACAGAGAAGAAGAAGATGATGATGACAGAAAAGAAGAAGATGATGACAGAGAAGAAGAAGAAGAAGAAGATGATGATGACAGAGAAGAAGAAGATGATGATGACAGAGAAGAAGATGATGATGACAGAGAAGAAGATGATGATGACAGAAAAGAAGATGATGATGACAGAGAAGAAGATGATGATGACAGAAAAGAAGATGATGATGACAGAAAAGAAGATGATGATGATGACAGAGAAGAAGAAGAAGAAGAAGATGATGATGATGATGATGACAGAAAAGAAGATGATGATGATGACAGAGAAGATGATGATGATGACAGAGAAGAAGAAGAAGAAGATGATGATGATGATGATGATGACAGAAAAGAAGATGATGATGATGACAGAAAAGAAGATGATGATGATGACAGAGAAGAAGAAGAAGAAGAAGATGATGACAGAGAAGAAGAAGAAGAAGATGATGATGATGACAGAGAAGAAGAATATGATGATGACAGAGAAGAAGATGATGATGACAGAGAAGAAGATGATGATGACAGAAAAGAAGATGATGATGACAGAAAAGAAGATGATGATGATGACAGAGAAGAAGAAGAAGAAGAAGAAGATGATGATGATGATGACAGAAAAGAAGATGATGATGATGACAGAGAAGAAGATGATGATGACAGAGAAGAAGAATATGATGATGACAGAGAAGAAGATGATGATGACAGAAAAGAAGAAGATGATGACAGAAAAGAAGATGATGATGATGACAGAGAAGAAGATGATGATGACAGAAAAGAAGATGATGATGATGACAGAGAAGAAGATGATGATGACAGAGAAGAAGATGATGATGACAGAGAAGAAGAAGATGATGATGACAGAGAAGAAGAAGAAGAAGATGATGATGATGACAGAGAAGAAGAAGATGATGATAATGATGACAGAGAAGAAGAAGATGATGATGATAATGATGACAGAGAAGAAGAAGAAGAAGATGATGATGATGACAGAGAAGAAGAAGAAGAAGATGATGATGACAGAAAAGAAGAAGAAAATGATGATGATGACAGAGAAGAAGAAGATGATGATGATGACAGAGAAGAAGAAGATGATGATGACAGAGAAGAAGAATATGATGATGACAGAGAAGAAGATGATGATGACAGAAAAGAAGAAGATGATAACAGAGAAGAAGAAGAAGAAGATGATGATGATGACTGAGAAGAAGTTGAAGATGATGATGATGATGACAGAGAAGAAGATGATGATGACAGAAAAGAAGAAGATGATGAAAGAAAAGAAGATGATGATGATGACAGAGAAGAAGATGATGATGACAGAAAAGAAGATGATGATGACAGAGAAGAAGATGATGATGACAGAGAAGAAGATGATGATGACAGAGAAGAAGATGATGATGATGACAGAGAAGAAGAAGAAGATGATGATGATGATGACAGAGAAGAAGAAGATGATGATAATGATGACAGAGAAGAAGAAGATGATGATGATAATGATGACAGAGAAGAAGAAGAAGAAGATGATGATGATGACAGAGAAGAAGAAGAAGAAGATGATGATAACAGAAAAGAAGAAGAAAATGATGATGATGACAGAGAAGAAGAAGATGATGATGATGACAGAGAAGAAGAAGATGATGATGACAGAGAAGAAGATGATGATGATGACAGAGAAGAAGATGATGATGACAGAAAAGAATAAGATGATGACAGAGAAGAAGAAGATGATGATGATGATGATGACGGAGAAGAAGAAGATGATGATGATGACAGAGAAGAAGAAGAAGATGATGATGATGACAGAGAAGAAGATGATGATGACAGAGAATAAGATGATGATGACAGAGAAGAAGATGATGATGACAGAAAAGAAGATGATGATGATGACAGAGAAGAAGATGATGATGACAGAGAAGAAGATGATGATGACAGAGAAGAAGATGATGATGATGACAGAGAAGAAGAAGAAGAAGATGATGATGATGATAGAAAAGAAGAAGATTATGACAGAAAAGAAGAAGATGATGATGATAGAGAAGAAGATGATGATGACAGAAAAGAAGATGATGATGACAGAGAAGAAGATGATGATGACAGAGAAGAAGATGATGATGACAGAGAAGAAGAAGAAGATGATGATGACAGAAAAGAAGAAGATTATGACAGAAAAGAAGAAGATGATGATGACAGAAAAGAAGATGATGATGATGACAGAGAAGAAGATGATGATGATGACAGAGAAGAAGAAGAAGATGATGATGATGATGACAGAGAAGAAGAAAAAGAAGATGATGATGATGACAGAAAAAAGATGATGATGATGACAGAGAAGAAGAAGATGATGATGACAGAGAAGAAGAAGAAGAAGATGATGATGATGACAGAGAAGAAGATGATGATGATGACAGAGAAGAAGAAGATGATGATGACAGAGAAGAAGATGATGATTATGACAGAGAAGAAGATGATGATGATGACAGAGAAGAAGAAGAAGATGATGATGATGATGACAGAGAAGAAGAAGAAGATGATGATGATGATGACAGAAAAAAGATGATGATGATGACAGAGAAGAAGATAATGATGATGACAGAAAAGAAGATGATGATGACAGAGAAGAAGATGATGATGATGACAGAGAAGAAGATGATGATGACAGAGAAGAAGATGATGATGATGACAGAGAAGAAGATGATGATGATGACAGAGAAGAAGAAGAAGATGATGATGATGATGACAGAAAAGAAGAAGATGATGATGACAGAGAAGAAGATGATGATGATGACAGAGAAGAAGAAGAAGATGATGATGATGATGACAGAAAAGAAGAAGATGATGATGACAGAGAAGAAGAAGATGATGATGACAGAGAAGAAGATGATGATGATGACAGAAAAGAAGATGATGATGACAGAGAAGAAGATGATGATGACAGAGAAGAAGATGATGATGATGACAGAGAAGAAGAAGATGATGATGATGATGATGACAGAAAAGAAGAAGATGATGTTGATGACAGAAAAGAAGATGATGATGACAGAAAAGAAGATGATGATGATGATGATGACAGAGAAGAAAAAGAAGATGATGATGATGATGACAGAGAAAAAGAAGAAGAAGATGATGATGATGACAGAAAAGAAGATGATGATGATGATGATGACAGAAAAGAAGATGATGATGATGACAGAGAAGAAGATGATGATGATGACAGAGAAGAAGAAGAAGATGATGATGATGATGACAGAAAAGAAGAAGATGATGACAGAAAAGAAGATGATGATGATGACAGAAAAGAAGATGATGATGACAGAGAAGAAGAAGATGATGATGACAGAGAAGAAGAAGATGATGACAGAAAAGAAGATGATGATGACAGAGAAGAAGATGATGATGATGACAGAGAAGAAGAAGAAGAAGATGATGATGATGACAGAAAAGAAGATGATGATGACAGAAAAGAAGATGATGATGACAGAGAAGAAGATGATGATGATGACAGAAAAGAAGATGATGATGACAGAGAAGAAGATGATGATGACAGAGAAGAAGATGATGATGATGACAGAGAAGAAGAAGATGATGATGATGATGATGACAGAAAAGAAGAAGATGATGTTGATGACAGAAAAGAAGATGATGATGACAGAAAAGAAGATGATGATGACAGAGAAGAAGATGATGATGATGACAGAGAAGAAGATGATGATGACAGAAAAGAAGAAGATGATGACAGAGAAGAAGATGATGATGACAGAGAAGAAGATGATGATGACAGAGAAGAAGAAGATGATGATGACAGAGAAGAAGATGATGATGACAGAGAAGAAGATGATGATGACAGAAAAGAAGAAGATGATGATGACAGAGAAGAAGATGATGATGACAGAGAAGAAGATGATGATGACAGAAAAGAAGATGATGATGACAGAAAAGAAGAAGATGATGATGACAGAGAAGAAGATGATGATGACAGAGAAGAAGATGATGATGACAGAAAAGAAGATGATGATGACAGAGAAGAAGAAGATGATGACAGAGAAGAAGAAGAAGAAGATGATGATGATGACAGAGAAGAAGAAGAAGATGATGATGATGATTACAGAAAAGAAGAAGATGATGACAGAAAAGAAGATGATGATGATGACAGAGAAGAAGATGATGATGACAGAGAAGAAGATGATGATGACAGAGAAGAAGAAGATGATGATGACAGAGAAGAAGATGATGATGACAGAGAAGAAGATGATGATGACAGAAAAGAAGAAGATGATGATGACAGAGAAGAAGATGATGATGACAGAGAAGAAGATGATGATGACAGAAAAGAAGATGATGATGACAGAAAAGAAGAAGATGATGATGACAGAGAAGAAGATGATGATGACAGAGAAGAAGATGATGATGACAGAAAAGAAGATGATGATGACAGAGAAGAAGAAGATGATGATGACAGAGAAGAAGAAGATGATGACAGAAAAGAAGAAGATGATGACAGAGAAGAAGAAGAAGAAGATGATGATGATGACAGAGAAGAAGAAGAAGATGATGATGATGATGACAGAAAAGAAGAAGATGATGACAGAAAAGAAGATGATGATGATGACAGAGAAGAAGATGATGATGACAGAAAAGAAGATGATGATGATGACAGAAAAGAAGATGATGATGACAGAGAAGAAGAAGAAGATGATGACAGAGAAGAAGAAGATGATGATGACAGAGAAGAAGATGATGATAATGACAGAGAAGAAGAAGAAGAAGATGATGATGACAGAGAAGAAGAAGATGATGATGACAGAGAAGAAGAAGAAGAAGATGATGATGATGACAGAAAAGAAGAAGATGATGACAGAAAAGAAGATGATGATGATGACAGA
>JAPFFF010000535.1:0-20427 GCA_039105265.1 Tritrichomonas musculus | reverse complement strand
CAATGTTTTCAGACCAGATTTCAATTTCGAAGATCTTGGAATTGGTGGTCTCGATAAAGAATTTGCTACATTGTTCCGTCGTGCTTTCAATTCACGTCTTTTCCCACCAAAGTTTATTCGCGAAAGAGGTATTAAGCACGTTAAAGGTATCTTACTATACGGTCCTCCAGGTACAGGTAAAACTTTAATGGCTAGACAAATCGGAAAGATGCTTAATGCTTGTGAGCCAAAGATTGTTAGTGGTCCAGAAGTTCTCGATAAAATGGTTGGAGAATCAGAACGTAAAATCCGTGATTTATTTGCCGAAGCAGAAGCAGATCAAGATCAAAATGGTGATAATGCACAACTCCATCTTATCATTTTCGATGAAATTGATTCTATTTGTAAGAAGCGAGGTGGACAAGGAACATTAAGCGGCATTCAAGATACATTAGTTAACCAACTTCTTTCTAAAATTGATGGTGTCAATGAACTTGATGATGTTTTACTTATTGGTATGACAAACAGAAAAGATCTTATTGATGATGCTATTCTCAGACCTGGAAGACTTGAAGTCCAACTTTGTATCGGTCTTCCAGATGAACCTGGTCGTGAACAAATCTTCCAAATTCATACCAAGAAATTACGACAATGTAATGGTATGGCAGATGATGTTGATCTTAAAGAACTTGCACACTTAACACCAAACTACACAGGTGCAGAAATAGAAGGTGTTGTCAAAAGCGCACAATCATTTTCTCTTAATAACGGTTTCGATCCAAAAACTCTCAAATTAAGAGATGTGAAAGAATTGAAAGTTACACGTGAGCATTTTATGCTCGCTTTACAAGAAGTCAAACCTAAATTCGGTATTGAAGAAGATATCTCAAAGCTTGCTCCTCGTGGCATTGTCGATTTTTCAAAAGGTTTCAAACATACCAAGAAGCATGTTCAAAAATTCATTGATTCACTCCTTAACAGTGATGCTTCCTCACTTATGTGTTTCTGCATCTCAGGTCTCCCTGGTACGGGTCTTACTTCTTTCGCTGTTTCTGTAGCTAAAGAAGGTTTCACCTTTGTTAAACTCATTCTTGCAAAAGATTTCATCGGAAAGAACGATGATCAAGTATGTAATGAAATTAACGATATCTTCCAAAACGCTTACCGTTCAAAAGTATCAGCTATTGTTATTGATGATCTCGACGCAATTATCGAATTTTCTCCAATTGGACCAAGATTTGCCAATAAGATCTTACAAACATTACTTGTTTTGATCAAGCAAATTCCTCCATCAAACTCCAAATTGGCAATCTTTTGCACAACTTCAATGCGAAATGAAATGAGATCAATTGGTGTTGACCAACGTTATTTCTACGAAGAAATCACTTTAGAATGCATAACTGATCATAAGCAACTTAGCGTTATTGCTAAAGATGCTTGCAACGTTGAAATTGATTTCTCAGGTGAAGATGAAGAAGAAATTGATAACTACTTGAAATCACACATTATTCCAATTAAGAGAGTTATCGAATGCATTGACTTCGCTAATTTCGAAGCAAAGGACGAAAAGATAAAATGGTCTCGATTGTTCAAATCAATCAAAGAACATATCAAATCTAGTCTTGACATTTAAGTAAACATAATTTTTTTAATTTTAAACTAGCTTTCTTAATTTATAAAAAAAAAAATTTCATATTTCCATTAATTACAGAAAAACAAAGAATGCTTCATTTAGCTGTATCTGAAGTTTTATCTTTTGATCGAAAGTATTATCAAAAATTGTAAATTAAATTACTTTTACACTCAATGGCATAATTGCCATTCATCAAATAAAGAAGAATTAGTTCTCAAATCTTCAAAACTTTTTGAGATCAACAAATTTTTTATTTCATTCAAAAAATAATTTGAAAAAAATTAGTAAAATTTTTAAATGCCCGCAAAGAGCAAAGACCCTTTATCTCGTTTGAGGCAACTTGTTATCAATTTTGAAGAAAAAGAAACTGATTTATCTCAAGTTCCCAAAGACTTAGTTAATGAATTTGGATATGCATGCCTTTCCAATTCATTAATGTTTAAAGAACCAGAAATCCCAAAACATGATGAAGAAGGAATATCACAATATATACAAAGTCATACATTTGACACCTTGAATTCTTTAATTAGTTACATAAAATCTTTAAATGACGATATAGATAAACTTTTTGCAATATTTGCCTATGCGGCTCTCAATATTCGATACGATACAGAAGCTTTCTTCTCAGGAAACCATAAGAGCGCTACTCTTGAAAGCGTTTTTCAAACAAAATTAGCTGTGTGCGAAGGATATGCTTTATTCTTTAGAGAAATGTCTAAAAGAGTTGGATTAAATTCCAAACGAATAGTAATTTCTGATTATTCCAATTTTTCCAAAGCATTTGGTTTTGATCCATTGAATCCACCAAGTACAATTAAGTCTGATCATGCTTCGGTTCATATAACAATTGATGGAGTTCCATTCATTAGCGAACCTACATGGGCAGCTGGCTATCTCAATAATTCTAATCAATTTCAATGGAGCTATAAGCCTAAATTATTTTTAATTCCACTTTATAAATCATTATGCGACCATTATCCATGTGATGATTGTCAAAAATTACTTCCATTCAAATTCACGTTTAATGATTTCTTTAAATCGTGCGATGTGAGTCCATGCGGCATAAATCTCAAAACAGAGTCTAATCCTTACGTTAATATTGAATCCAAAAGCGGATATTTAGAGCAGATATACAGTTGTGATGGTCCTATTGATTGGATTCAAATTCACCTATACAAGAAAAATTCTAATAGTTTCAATGAAATCCAATCAAATGGAATAACTAGTTACGAAATAATACAACGAAAATTGCCAAATCATCCAGAACGTTGTCGATTCATATGCAATATCGCATTTCCTGAAAAAGGATTTTACGAGATTGAGATTTATATTGATGGACCACGCGTTCTCAAATTTTACGTTAACAGCTTATCAAAGTGCTCAACTTCTGTTCCTTTACAATTAAATCCATTCCACGATTCAAAATTCATCCCAATATCACCTAAAAGAATATTAAGTACAGTTAAGCATGGCGTTGCTTTGATTCGATTTGCTGTTAGTCCAAAACGTTCCGGCTTACTTTGGAACATTTTCAAATTAACTGATTCAAATAGCTTTGCTAAAGATGGCGAATCTATTAGTCGAACATGTGGTATATATTCGAAATTAAAAATTCCTTTCGATGATGAACGCTATGAAGATCAATTATGCATTACATTCCCGTCAAATGGAAGATATTCGGTTGCTTTATATCTTGCAAATGATGAAGGATCTTATACTTCATATATTACTTATTATTTCGATGTAACTGGAGCAAGTTCTGATAGATCAATAGTCAGTCCTGTTGAATTTATGTTTAAAGGAAGAACTTTTGTTTCTGATAGTGAAGCTCAATTGTCACAGGATCAGATGGAAAATTTGAAAGAACCAACTCAATCAGAATTAAAACTTTTAGCAGAACTCAAAAGACTAACTGACCAAGATGATGCAAAAGTTGAAATGAGAAGAAATAGACCGCATAAAGGCAAATCTAAAAATACAAAAGCTAAAGATTCAAAAGGAAATGATTCGGAATTTGATGGAAAAAGTTCTTCAAAGTGTTGCTTGCTGATTTAATACGAATCGTGTAAATTTTATATTAATAAAAAAAAAGAAGCTGTAGCGGATTTGATTTTATTATTATATTCGAATATGAGTTAAAATATTAAGCTTACGAACTTCACTAAACTCAAAATATTCTTTTTGAATCCAATCTTCAAGATATTCATAATAAATTGAATTATTTTATAGATTGAATCAATAAAATGAAAATATATATGATTGAGAAGAGAATGTTTTATAGAAAAAAATGTCAACATGTGCCTTTAATGAAATTTTATCCTTTAATGACACCAATTGGTCTAAGCTTAGCGACCTTTTTAGAAACTCCAACCTTTTGGCAAGCTTCGATAACTTGATCAATATCTTTGTATGATTTAGGAGCTTCTTCAATAATTGTATCTTTGTTTGCTGCCATCAATTCGACACCTTTTTGAGAAAGTTCATTTTTAATTTGGCCAACAGTGAGTTCTCTGAGAGCTTTACTTCTTGACATGACTCTTCCTGCACCGTGACAAGTTGAACCAAAGGAATTATTTACTTCTTCAACAGTACCAACAAGAATATATGATCCTGTTCCCATTGAACCTCCGATAAGAACTGGTTGACCAATTTCTTTGTATTTGAGTGGTAATTCATCTCTGTCTGGTCCAAATGAACGAGTTGCACCTTTTCTGTGAACAACAAATTCACGTTCAACTCCATCAATGGTATGTCTTTCGATTTTAGCGATATTGTGTGCAACATCATAAATTAAATCCATTTTAATTTCTTCATTGTTGCTGTTGGTTGTGCCAAAAACTTCAGTAAATGCTTTACGTGCAAAGTGAGTAATGATTTGTCTGTTACACCATGCAAAATTGGCAGCAGCTCCCATTGATTGAAGATATCTTTGACCAAGATCGCTGTAAAGTGGTGCAGCTGATAATTGCTTATCTGGAAGATTTGGATTGAAGCATTTTTGTTCCATTTCTTTAATAAAATCATCTGCTACTTGATGCCCAAGTCCACGAGAACCAGTGTGAATCATGCAAACTACTTCGCCTTTCTTGAGACCCATGACTTCAGCAGCCTTGTCATCGTAAATTTCATCAATGTACTGAACTTCTACGTAGTGGTTTCCTGCACCTAATGTTCCGAGTTGTCCATTACCACGGTCAATAGCTCGATTTGTTATCAATGATGGATTTGCAAATTTGAGGCATCCACCTTCTTCACAGTTTTCTAAATCTTCTGGAACACCATATCCGTGCTCAATGGCCCAGCCAGCACCTTTTGAAAGAACTTCTGGAACTTCTTCTTTAGTCATGAAATTTTTCCTTTTTCCACCAACTCCTGTTGGAATGTTACGATACATTGCTTCAATTAATTCTTTTTTCTTTGCTTCAACTTCTTCGCGTTTCAAATGTGTTGTGAAGCATCGAACACCACAGTTGATATCATATCCGACACCTCCAGGTGAAATGATGCAGTTTGGATCGCATGTATCAAATGCTGCGACACCTCCAATAGAAAATCCGTATCCAGAGTGCATATCAGGCATGCCATATGAGTATTTGGAGATTCCAGGCAATGTTGCAACGTATGCAATTTGCATAATTGAAGGAAGACCTACGTTTCTGTTTTTTATCCAGTTGTTGAGTTCATCAAAAGCAAGATCAGCCATATCTTTTGTTGCATAAAAGCGGCCAGGAACGCGCATATTAGGAACAAAGCCAATTGGAATTTCATAAACGCATTCTTCACCTTCTACAAGGTGAATCATAGATGGATCAATTGGGAGAGGATTAGGTTGAGACATTAGATCAAATGATGATCAAAAAAACTCAAAAAATTCAATTGGCAGAATTAAAAAAAAATCTCGTTATTGGTAATTTTAAACCATCTATTTTACTGTAAAAAATAAATATATGCTAATTTTTCAAATAAAATAAAATAATAAATATTATTTTATTTGTTTATAATTCCTTTTTTAAAATAATAACTGAGAAAATTAGCGGAAAAATATGTTTTATAAAAACTAATAATAATTGATAGTTATTGATTCAAAACAAAACCAACATCAAAATTGGGAAAAGTATCAATCGAGAAATGTTTAATTGACCTTCCTTTTCTGATGCTGCTGATATTAGTTGTAAATTATGGCTTTGAATTTTTAATTTAATAAAATGTTATTGATCAATTTTTATAGTTTTTATTACTGAAAATTTTTTTATTTTGATAAATATAATGAGTTACACTATATTTTGACCTTAATTTAACGAAATTTCTGAGATATTTGCAATTTAAATTTGTTATTTTAACGATAATATTTTCAATTAAAAATTGGCCAGTTAAAAATATTCAGTCATAATGGAATCTCAGGAACAAATTGAATTGATATCAAAGCTTCAAGATTATTTAATGAATGCTGATGAAGGAAATCTAGATGAATCAAAAAATTTTATTCTAGAAGAATATTTAATTAAAGGAATTGATTATTATTCACCTTTTTTTCGAACTTATCTAATTGCATTAATGTATAGACCATGTGAAACAGAATTATATATTAAATTATTAATAAATTTATATGAAAGTTTTGATAATCAAGAGATGATTTCAAATTTTAATCAAGTATTAATTGAGACTGTTTTTCATTTACCAGGGCCACAAATCTCTGGGTTATTTGTTTTATATCGTCTTTATCAATCAGGCCATATAAACATTGACGACATCATAAATAAAATTCATTTGTATCGATATGAAAACACTGAAATGAAGATCAATCTAGTTTACTGCTATTTATGGTTTGCTCCTGAGATTAATGACCGCAACGAATACTTTTTAAGTTTACTAAGGAGTGATTACGATGAATTTTCAAAAAATAATTCAATTCATTTGTCATTACAAAATTTTTCAATAGATTCAATGACCTCTCACAATTTTGAATTACTTCGACACTATAGAAAAAGTGGACACAATCATCGTCGTTTATTTATGATTCTAATGAATGATGATATTGATTCCCTTCAAAATGAGAATTTGAATCCACTTTTTGATAGCAATTTGACGGTTAATTCATCTTTTTATGAAATTTGTCCATTCATTCAAAATGGGCCGACATTAATTCAAACTGCTGCTTTCTTTGGATCAATTAAATGTTTCAAATATTTATTATTGAATGGAGCAAATCTTCTCGCTGCTGATAAAGCAAATGAGATGCTTCCGCATTTCGCCGTTGCTGGCGGAAATGTCGAAATAATTCGAATCTGTCATCAAAGAAAATTGCAGATGATTGGGGCTTCTCAAATTGCGGCACTTTTTCATAGAAATAGTATTCTAACGTGGCTGATTGAATGCGAATGTCAAGCAGAAGGTAACGTTGCTCAGAATAACGGAACTATTATTCAAAACGCAGCGGTTACAAATAATTTGAATACAATTGAAATGTGCCTTGAAAAAAAAGTCGACGTAAATGGAGGAAATAAAAAGAAAACTTCTTTACAAAACGCATGTGAAAATGGAAATATCGAATCTGTTACTCTTCTTTTATCATCTAAAGATATAGATATTAATGCTTGTGTTTTTAAATACTTTATTTTTTTTTAATAGAATTTCAACTTTTTTTTTTTAATTGGATTCAACTTTAATTATTTTTTTTTCTTATAATGGAACTGCTTTATTTTTCGCTGTCCAAAATAAATTTATCGATATTGTTAAGCTTCTTTTAAATTTACCTAATATTGACGTTAATGCAGGAAATTCAATTTCATTAATATATATATATTTAATTACGTTTCATTTTTTTGATTTTTTTATTTTAGATTGGAACACCTATTCGTGCTGCTTGTCAAAATGGTGATATTGAAATGCTGCGACTTTTATTGGATAAAGAAGAAACTGATGTGAACTTTCAATGTATTTCAAACAAAAAAATTTTTTTTATAGGAATGACTCACCTTTATTATGTGCAATTCAAAATAATCATATTGAAATTGTTAAGGAATTGATTCACTGTCAAAAGCATAAGATTGATGTAAATTTAGATGGAATTTTTAAAAATTAATATTATTCTAATCCTGTTTTTAAATTTATTGTGTTTAATAATGGTTCTCCTCTTTATGTTGCATCCAAAAATGGTTTTCATGAAATTGTTCGTTTGCTTCTTTCTGTTCCTGATATCAATGTCAATTATTTAACAAAAGGAATTCACTAAAAAAATAATTTAATGAAATTTGCTTTAAATTAGTTCTAATTATTCACCTCTTTTCATCGCAGCAATGAATAAGCATCTTAAATGCGTTCGTCTTTTATGTTCTCATGATGAAATACAGATAAATGTTCGAAATGTTTTAATATTTTTTATTTTAAAAAAGATGGAATCTACTCATAAAAATCTAATTTAGCTCCACTTCATATTGCAGTTAGAAATCATGATCTAAGTATGGTGAAATTTCTTCTTTCATGTGATGGAATTAATATTGAATTGTCTACATATGATGGCTTAAGTCCATATTATATAGCTCAGCGACAATATGACTTTCAGATGATGAGTTTACTAAAGCCATATACAAATGAACCACCTGATTTCTATTATAACTATAATTACTATAACAATTATGATGATTACGATGATGATGATGATGACGACGACTCCGATGACGATTATTTTTATTTTATGTAATTGAAAAGTTTTTTGAATTAATAAAGCTATTCATGATATGCATATTTACTTATTTTTTTTTTTTTTTTTTTTCAGAATAATATGTTAGAAAAAGATTCTGAAAAATTCCAAAAATAGTAATTTATTTTTTTAAAAAAAATATTTAATTTTCACAAATACCAACCTTAGCACAGATATCAGAATGCGAAATTTTTCCTTCAACCCAAACTATGATATATTGTAAATATTGTTGTGCTAATGTGTCGCAAAGACTTGTGTATGGCGATTTATAAGTTCCACAGTGATCCAAAACAAGTGAGTTGATTTGAGATTCAGATGTTTTTTCTGATAATAATTGTTCAACAAGATTGGTAATAGCATTACACATTTCACAACCTGTATTTTTGTCATAATCATTCAATGGAAGCTTGATTGGTGAAACAGGAACATACTCGACTTGTTGTGGAATATTATTACTTGGTTTTGATGGGTGAGGTCTTCTGGCTTTGCGGGAAAGTTTATTTGCCATTACAGGATCACACAAGTGTAATTTACCGCAAATATCTAAATTATCCAAACCTTCTTTAATATAACTAATTGCAAGCGGAACAGCAGATTCGGTATAAGCTGCGCAAAGGCTGCTATAAGGTGTTGGCAATTTTTGGCAATATTCATCAATCTTCAGAATAATTTCTTCTTCAAGTTTATCGTCTTGAAGTAAATCATCAACCATATCAACAAGATCAAGGCAAGTATTGCAGAATATGGATTGGTCCTTTAAATTTGCTGGTAACTGGCGCTTAGGGGTGTTGTATCGTGAAGCTGAACGAGGTTTGATTTGGGAAAGAGAAAGTGCTAGTAAAATTGCTAACATTTTTTAACAAATTATTTTTTTTTTAAAAAACTCAGAAAAATTTTATCGCTTGAACTGACCTTTCAAAATCATTTAAAAAATTGATATATAAAATCATTAGCCCTCAATTAAAGAATCAGAGATATCTTAATATTGAAAAAATAAACAAATGAAATTATTAAACATTACATTCAAACACAGAAAATATATAATATTTTTTATATTTTAAAAATGAAAATCAAAATATTTTTTTCATTTTAATAAAAGGGTTCGACCTTTGGCGGTTATCAAATTTTAAAATAATAAAAAATTAATAATAAAAAATATTGGCATTATCAATAACATGATGCAATTTTAAATATGAAGCCGATTCTATTAGCCAAAATAGAGATATTTCACTAAAAAAAATAAAAACAGAAAAAGTTTAACTTTTGATATGGAAAATATTTTTGAGTTATTATCTAATTTCCACCATTCAAAGAGATTTTGGGAATTTGTAAATATCCAATTATATAAATATTTTAGAACATAGGAAACTCTCATAATCTTTTGAAATTAATATATAATAAAGTATATCATATTATAAGAATATTTTAATAGAAAACATTTTCCTAATTTTGCGTATATACTGAGATATGATTAAAGAAAGTTGCCAAAATTGAGAGGAATTTCTATTCAAATGTAGTATAATTTTGTAATTGATTTTTCTCGAAAATTTGACGGACGATTTTTCTAAAAATTTAATATAATATATAATGCAATGTATACTACTATTTAAGATAAATGTAATATACAGGTCATTCGTTGGCTCTGTTCTGGAATCGTTTTTTCCAAAAAAAATCGTAAAATCGGCTAAAAATAGTGTAAATCGCTTTATCTCGGGATATATACTTATAATGCGCAATTTTTTTGCTTAATCGTGTTTTTAACATCATAATAAGACAAATAACCAATTTTTGGGTAAAAATATTGAATTTTGGCCGATATTGTTAGTAACGAGTTTTTTTGTATTTTTATCTTAATATAAAAAATCTCATTCTTCACGGATAGGAGTTTTTGGTTATTACTCTATATACAATAAACATACAATCCTATAATTTTATAATCATATACAATACAGTAATGCAATTATTGTTATACTGATTATGTAGGTACACCTATTTTTTTTTCTGACATTTAATGCAAAAATACAGAAATCAAATTTTTGAAATATATTTTATAAATAACTCGATGCAAAGCGAAGCTAATAAAAATATAACAATTGATATATATTAAGATGCTTGCAATATATATTCTTATAATACCATAAATTTTGAAACATTTTTACATTTACGTCTGGAGACTCGTTATGAAAATCACAACTTTTTGAAAGACTCTCCGCCGCGATTTCGCTTAAAATCTGAAATCATCAATAACTATCTATGGTGAGTATATATTATTAATTTCGAAGCATATCGACATATCTCGAGAGTTTCCTATGTTCTATATTTTTTTAAAATTTTTGACATATCATAAAATATTCAAATATTTCTATATATAAAAAGTGAAATGAAAAAATTATCTTTTATTCAGAATCATCATCATTAACCAAGTTATTCAACTGCTCATCAGCATTCCAAAATATCATGTTGTTCAAGCCAGCTGTTTTTATCATGCCCGTTGATTTGGTAGAAATTGAACGTCGATTTTTTTCATAAAAATTCCCCAAAATCCCACTTAACTCTTGAAATGGCATTTTTCTTGGCTTTGGATCGATTAACTTCAATAATGGCATTTTTCTTACAATTTGAACATTCTTCCAAAGGTACAATGCTTGCCGAAGATAGTAAATTATTGGACGTTCTTCAACTGGAGTGTTGTCAAAAATTTTCTTCCCACTGTCACTTCGTGATTCTGGAACTTTTTCTTCAATAGGCATGTTCTTGTACAATTCGTGCTCCAATAGAATGTATTTCATTGATTTCTGGAAATTCACGTGGCTGTCATCTTTTTTATTATGCCTCCGAACATTTGCAAAATTGTGTTCTTGGTAGTGTGAACTGCATGCACCTGTATCAATAGCTTCTTCAGTGATTATTTGAGATGCAATTCCAATTGCAGTAAATATGTATTGTTTACACCAATTATCTGTGAAACATCTCATTTTCTTATAGGTATTGGGCTGCACACGATAGATTTTTAAGTTGTGTTCAATGACATATTGTTGCATAAGATAATAAATCAATACAATACTTGCACCAAGTAAAAGATAGTCAATAGTCTCTTGCCGACTTAGTGAATTCCTGAATAGTGCCTCTAGTAAGAGTGTAGAAGGAAGCATTGATAAAAGTAAATAAAAGTCTTCGTCATCAATTATTTTTTGAATTGTTTGTAAAGTAAACAATTTTTTTGGGAGGTCATCTTCCATTTTGCGTCCTTTGTTGTTATCCAATAAGTAAGGAGCAATTCCAATAGTTTTTAAATCTTCTGCAGACCGTGTTTCATAAGAATCATATGGAGAAACTAGGAATTCTTCAAGAGAGGATTTTCTGTAACGATCTCTTTTTGTCAGGTGCAATGGATCTGAAAAATGAATTAATACTGCAAATATTTTAATTATACCAACAGCACCAAGACTTAGGAATCTTTCGAAGTTACCAATAATTTTGTCGATGAATATATTTGCATATATGCTATAAGTGTTGTCACCATCAGTGCCTAATCCGATAATACTTATGTTTTTTGGCATGAGTGATATGATCGATTCAATTTTTTCGCGTAACTCTTGTGTTGCCTTACCTGACGTCGACGGAATACATGCAATTGGAAACTGTTTAAATTCTGGATTTAATGGTGCAAATGTCATACCGAATTCTGCTTGTATCACTGAGTTATAATTTAATTTAATAAATTCTAAAAATTCGTTGTCATCATTAATAAATGTTTCTGCTAATTCTGGATCGATCTCTTTGAGATTTAGCACGCCATCAATCCTACCATTTTTATTTACTTTGACATACGGTGTAACATATGCAGCATCAACCATGATAACTCCTTTTCCAGTAAAATTATTTGGTAAAAACCTTGACATGATATTCAAAATATTTTGTATATCGCCATTAAAAATGTCGTCATGTATTCCTAAATTAGCGAGAGCTTGCTTTCTATATGTTGAAGCAGTTTTATATGTTGGAAACAATAAATTGGTATTTAAAATATTGAAGTAATGTGGACTCATCATGCTTAACAGTGCAAAGAATTCGTGAAGTCCATCATAACGTCTTCCTTGAGGAAATTTTGTTATATTATCCCATGTAGCGCCGATGAATCTTAATACTATTGGACTAATATTAATCGTTTTTTGTTTGTCTTCTGGTATATTCAATTTAATTTTCTGTAAGTCTGCTATTTGTCTTTTTAGCCTTGTATTCTCCAAAATTAACCTTTCATTTTCACCTTGTAATCTTTGATTGTCTTCTAAGAGCTTTTCGTAAGTTTGCTGAGATCTTGCTTTTGCTCCTGTTTCGGGAGTAAACCATGATGGATTTCGCTTAGGCGCCATTAAAAAAAAATGATTCTATATTGAAAATTTCAGAGGTTTTTAAATTTGAAAGGAAAAAAAAGCATGACCACGAAAAATTATAGAACATAGGAAACTCTCATAATCTTTTGAAATTAATATATAATAAAGTATATCATATTATAAGAATATTTTAATAGAAAACATTTTCCTAATTTTGCGTATATACTGAGATATGATTAAAGAAAGTTGCCAAAATTGAGAGGAATTTCTATTCAAATGTAGTATAATTTTGTAATTGATTTTTCTCGAAAATTTGGCGGACGATTTTTCTAAAAATTTAATATAATATATAATGCAATGTATACTACTATTTAAGATAAATGTAATATACAGGTCATTCGTTGGCTCTGTTCTGGAATCGTTTTTTCCAAAAAAAATCGTAAAATCGGCTAAAAATAGTGTAAATCGCTTTATCTCGGGATATATACTTATAATGCGCAATTTTTTTGCTTAATCGTGTTTTTAACATCATAATAAGACAAATAACCAATTTTTGGGTAAAAATATTGAATTTTGGCCGATATTGTTAGTAACGAGTTTTTTTGTATTTTTATCTTAATATAAAAAATCTCATTCTTCACGGATAGGAGTTTTTGGTTATTACTCTATATACAATAAACATACAATCCTATAATTTTATAATCATATACAATACAGTAATGCAATTATTGTTATACTGATTATGTAGGTACACCTATTTTTTTTTCTGACATTTAATGCAAAAATACAGAAATCAAATTTTTGAAATATATTTTATAAATAACTCGATGCAAAGCGAAGCTAATAAAAATATAACAATTGATATATATTAAGATGCTTGCAATATATATTCTTATAATACCATAAATTTTGAAACATTTTTACATTTACGTCTGGAGACTCGTTATGAAAATCACAACTTTTTGAAAGACTCTCCGCCGCGATTTCGCTTAAAATCTGAAATCATCAATAACTATCTATGGTGAGTATATATTATTAATTTCGAAGCATATCGACATATCTCGAGAGTTTCCTATGTTCTATATTTTTTTAAAATTTTTGACATATCATAAAATATTCAAATATTTCTATATATAAAAAGTGAAATGAAAAAATTATCTTTTATTCAGAATCATCATCATTAACCAAGTTATTCAACTGCTCATCAGCATTCCAAAATATCATGTTGTTCAAGCCAGCTGTTTTTATCATGCCCGTTGATTTGGTAGAAATTGAACGTCGATTTTTTTCATAAAAATTCCCCAAAATCCCACTTAACTCTTGAAATGGCATTTTTCTTGGCTTTGGATCGATTAACTTCAATAATGGCATTTTTCTTACAATTTGAACATTCTTCCAAAGGTACAATGCTTGCCGAAGATAGTAAATTATTGGACGTTCTTCAACTGGAGTGTTGTCAAAAATTTTCTTCCCACTGTCACTTCGTGATTCTGGAACTTTTTCTTCAATAGGCATGTTCTTGTACAATTCGTGCTCCAATAGAATGTATTTCATTGATTTCTGGAAATTCACGTGGCTGTCATCTTTTTTATTATGCCTCCGAACATTTGCAAAATTGTGTTCTTGGTAGTGTGAACTGCATGCACCTGTATCAATAGCTTCTTCAGTGATTATTTGAGATGCAATTCCAATTGCAGTAAATATGTATTGTTTACACCAATTATCTGTGAAACATCTCATTTTCTTATAGGTATTGGGCTGCACACGATAGATTTTTAAGTTGTGTTCAATGACATATTGTTGCATAAGATAATAAATCAATACAATACTTGCACCAAGTAAAAGATAGTCAATAGTCTCTTGCCGACTTAGTGAATTCCTGAATAGTGCCTCTAGTAAGAGTGTAGAAGGAAGCATTGATAAAAGTAAATAAAAGTCTTCGTCATCAATTATTTTTTGAATTGTTTGTAAAGTAAACAATTTTTTTGGGAGGTCATCTTCCATTTTGCGTCCTTTGTTGTTATCCAATAAGTAAGGAGCAATTCCAATAGTTTTTAAATCTTCTGCAGACCGTGTTTCATAAGAATCATATGGAGAAACTAGGAATTCTTCAAGAGAGGATTTTCTGTAACGATCTCTTTTTGTCAGGTGCAATGGATCTGAAAAATGAATTAATACTGCAAATATTTTAATTATACCAACAGCACCAAGACTTAGGAATCTTTCGAAGTTACCAATAATTTTGTCGATGAATATATTTGCATATATGCTATAAGTGTTGTCACCATCAGTGCCTAATCCGATAATACTTATGTTTTTTGGCATGAGTGATATGATCGATTCAATTTTTTCGCGTAACTCTTGTGTTGCCTTACCTGACGTCGACGGAATACATGCAATTGGAAACTGTTTAAATTCTGGATTTAATGGTGCAAATGTCATACCGAATTCTGCTTGTATCACTGAGTTATAATTTAATTTAATAAATTCTAAAAATTCGTTGTCATCATTAATAAATGTTTCTGCTAATTCTGGATCGATCTCTTTGAGATTTAGCACGCCATCAATCCTACCATTTTTATTTACTTTGACATACGGTGTAACATATGCAGCATCAACCATGATAACTCCTTTTCCAGTAAAATTATTTGGTAAAAACCTTGACATGATATTCAAAATATTTTGTATATCGCCATTAAAAATGTCGTCATGTATTCCTAAATTAGCGAGAGCTTGCTTTCTATATGTTGAAGCAGTTTTATATGTTGGAAACAATAAATTGGTATTTAAAATATTGAAGTAATGTGGACTCATCATGCTTAACAGTGCAAAGAATTCGTGAAGTCCATCATAACGTCTTCCTTGAGGAAATTTTGTTATATTATCCCATGTAGCGCCGATGAATCTTAATACTATTGGACTAATATTAATCGTTTTTTGTTTGTCTTCTGGTATATTCAATTTAATTTTCTGTAAGTCTGCTATTTGTCTTTTTAGCCTTGTATTCTCCAAAATTAACCTTTCATTTTCACCTTGTAATCTTTGATTGTCTTCTAAGAGCTTTTCGTAAGTTTGCTGAGATCTTGCTTTTGCTCCTGTTTCGGGAGTAAACCATGATGGATTTCGCTTAGGCGCCATTAAAAAAAAATGATTCTATATTGAAAATTTCAGAGGTTTTTAAATTTGAAAGGAAAAAAAAGCATGACCACGAAAAATTATAGAACATAGGAAACTCTCATAATCTTTTGAAATTAATATATAATAAAGTATATCATATTATAAGAATATTTTAATAGAAAACATTTTCCTAATTTTGCGTATATACTGAGATATGATTAAAGAAAGTTGCCAAAATTGAGAGGAATTTCTATTCAAATGTAGTATAATTTTGTAATTGATTTTTCTCGAAAATTTGGCGGACGATTTTTCTAAAAATTTAATATAATATATAATGCAATGTATACTACTATTTAAGATAAATGTAATATACAGGTCATTCGTTGGCTCTGTTCTGGAATCGTTTTTTCCAAAAAAAATCGTAAAATCGGCTAAAAATAGTGTAAATCGCTTTATCTCGGGATATATACTTATAATGCGCAATTTTTTTGCTTAATCGTGTTTTTAACATCATAATAAGACAAATAACCAATTTTTGGGTAAAAATATTGAATTTTGGCCGATATTGTTAGTAACGAGTTTTTTTGTATTTTTATCTTAATATAAAAAATCTCATTCTTCACGGATAGGAGTTTTTGGTTATTACTCTATATACAATAAACATACAATCCTATAATTTTATAATCATATACAATACAGTAATGCAATTATTGTTATACTGATTATGTAGGTACACCTATTTTTTTTTCTGACATTTAATGCAAAAATACAGAAATCAAATTTTTGAAATATATTTTATAAATAACTCGATGCAAAGCGAAGCTAATAAAAATATAACAATTGATATATATTAAGATGCTTGCAATATATATTCTTATAATACCATAAATTTTGAAACATTTTTACATTTACGTCTGGAGACTCGTTATGAAAATCACAACTTTTTGAAAGACTCTCCGCCGCGATTTCGCTTAAAATCTGAAATCATCAATAACTATCTATGGTGAGTATATATTATTAATTTCGAAGCATATCGACATATCTCGAGAGTTTCCTATGTTCTATATTTTTTTAAAATTTTTGACATATCATAAAATATTCAAATATTTCTATATATAAAAAGTGAAATGAAAAAATTATCTTTTATTCAGAATCATCATCATTAACCAAGTTATTCAACTGCTCATCAGCATTCCAAAATATCATGTTGTTCAAGCCAGCTGTTTTTATCATGCCCGTTGATTTGGTAGAAATTGAACGTCGATTTTTTTCATAAAAATTCCCCAAAATCCCACTTAACTCTTGAAATGGCATTTTTCTTGGCTTTGGATCGATTAACTTCAATAATGGCATTTTTCTTACAATTTGAACATTCTTCCAAAGGTACAATGCTTGCCGAAGATAGTAAATTATTGGACGTTCTTCAACTGGAGTGTTGTCAAAAATTTTCTTCCCACTGTCACTTCGTGATTCTGGAACTTTTTCTTCAATAGGCATGTTCTTGTACAATTCGTGCTCCAATAGAATGTATTTCATTGATTTCTGGAAATTCACGTGGCTGTCATCTTTTTTATTATGCCTCCGAACATTTGCAAAATTGTGTTCTTGGTAGTGTGAACTGCATGCACCTGTATCAATAGCTTCTTCAGTGATTATTTGAGATGCAATTCCAATTGCAGTAAATATGTATTGTTTACACCAATTATCTGTGAAACATCTCATTTTCTTATAGGTATTGGGCTGCACACGATAGATTTTTAAGTTGTGTTCAATGACATATTGTTGCATAAGATAATAAATCAATACAATACTTGCACCAAGTAAAAGATAGTCAATAGTCTCTTGCCGACTTAGTGAATTCCTGAATAGTGCCTCTAGTAAGAGTGTAGAAGGAAGCATTGATAAAAGTAAATAAAAGTCTTCGTCATCAATTATTTTTTGAATTGTTTGTAAAGTAAACAATTTTTTTGGGAGGTCATCTTCCATTTTGCGTCCTTTGTTGTTATCCAATAAGTAAGGAGCAATTCCAATAGTTTTTAAATCTTCTGCAGACCGTGTTTCATAAGAATCATATGGAGAAACTAGGAATTCTTCAAGAGAGGATTTTCTGTAACGATCTCTTTTTGTCAGGTGCAATGGATCTGAAAAATGAATTAATACTGCAAATATTTTAATTATACCAACAGCACCAAGACTTAGGAATCTTTCGAAGTTACCAATAATTTTGTCGATGAATATATTTGCATATATGCTATAAGTGTTGTCACCATCAGTGCCTAATCCGATAATACTTATGTTTTTTGGCATGAGTGATATGATCGATTCAATTTTTTCGCGTAACTCTTGTGTTGCCTTACCTGACGTCGACGGAATACATGCAATTGGAAACTGTTTAAATTCTGGATTTAATGGTGCAAATGTCATACCGAATTCTGCTTGTATCACTGAGTTATAATTTAATTTAATAAATTCTAAAAATTCGTTGTCATCATTAATAAATGTTTCTGCTAATTCTGGATCGATCTCTTTGAGATTTAGCACGCCATCAATCCTACCATTTTTATTTACTTTGACATACGGTGTAACATATGCAGCATCAACCATGATAACTCCTTTTCCAGTAAAATTATTTGGTAAAAACCTTGACATGATATTCAAAATATTTTGTATATCGCCATTAAAAATGTCGTCATGTATTCCTAAATTAGCGAGAGCTTGCTTTCTATATGTTGAAGCAGTTTTATATGTTGGAAACAATAAATTGGTATTTAAAATATTGAAGTAATGTGGACTCATCATGCTTAACAGTGCAAAGAATTCGTGAAGTCCATCATAACGTCTTCCTTGAGGAAATTTTGTTATATTATCCCATGTAGCGCCGATGAATCTTAATACTATTGGACTAATATTAATCGTTTTTTGTTTGTCTTCTGGTATATTCAATTTAATTTTCTGTAAGTCTGCTATTTGTCTTTTTAGCCTTGTATTCTCCAAAATTAACCTTTCATTTTCACCTTGTAATCTTTGATTGTCTTCTAAGAGCTTTTCGTAAGTTTGCTGAGATCTTGCTTTTGCTCCTGTTTCGGGAGTAAACCATGATGGATTTCGCTTAGGCGCCATTAAAAAAAAATGATTCTATATTGAAAATTTCAGAGGTTTTTAAATTTGAAAGGAAAAAAAAGCATGACCACGAAAAATTATAGAACATAGGAAACTCTCATAATCTTTTGAAATTAATATATAATAAAGTATATCATATTATAAGAATATTTTAATAGAAAACATTTTCCTAATTTTGCGTATATACTGAGATATGATTAAAGAAAGTTGCCAAAATTGAGAGGAATTTCTATTCAAATGTAGTATAATTTTGTAATTGATTTTTCTCGAAAATTTGGCGGACGATTTTTCTAAAAATTTAATATAATATATAATGCAATGTATACTACTATTTAAGATAAATGTAATATACAGGTCATTCGTTGGCTCTGTTCTGGAATCGTTTTTTCCAAAAAAAATCGTAAAATCGGCTAAAAATAGTGTAAATCGCTTTATCTCGGGATATATACTTATAATGCGCAATTTTTTTGCTTAATCGTGTTTTTAACATCATAATAAGACAAATAACCAATTTTTGGGTAAAAATATTGAATTTTGGCCGATATTGTTAGTAACGAGTTTTTTTGTATTTTTATCTTAATATAAAAAATCTCATTCTTCACGGATAGGAGTTTTTGGTTATTACTCTATATACAATAAACATACAATCCTATAATTTTATAATCATATACAATACAGTAATGCAATTATTGTTATACTGATTATGTAGGTACACCTATTTTTTTTTCTGACATTTAATGCAAAAATACAGAAATCAAATTTTTGAAATATATTTTATAAATAACTCGATGCAAAGCGAAGCTAATAAAAATATAACAATTGATATATATTAAGATGCTTGCAATATATATTCTTATAATACCATAAATTTTGAAACATTTTTACATTTACGTCTGGAGACTCGTTATGAAAATCACAACTTTTTGAAAGACTCTCCGCCGCGATTTCGCTTAAAATCTGAAATCATCAATAACTATCTATGGTGAGTATATATTATTAATTTCGAAGCATATCGACATATCTCGAGAGTTTCCTATGTTCTATAATAATATATATATAATTTATATTATATATAATAAATATATAATCATTAATATGATGATATAACTAATATATTATCCAAATAATAAGTATTTGTTAATAAATATAATATATTTTCAAAATTCTGATATTATCAAAATAAATTTTTCAAAAACTAGTGTTTTATTCAATTATTAATTCAAAATTTTTATTTATAAAAAACAATAATTTCTTGAATATCAATAATATAATTTGTTAAAAATTATTATTATATTTCAAGTAATATATAAATAATGTAAATAATAAATCATTTAAGAAAAAGCCTCAAATATCATAATAAAAACACTTATTTTAATGATTTATGGAATAAATAACAAATTTTTTGTTTTTTAAGATATATTAAATGAATATAGATTTTATCAGATATTGATTTAAGAATTTATTAAATAGAAAGAATATTTAATTTTTAAGATATTATTTTTTTTCAATCAAAAAAAATTTGAGAGAGTCGAACCCTTTTATTT
>JAPFFF010000534.1:0-20462 GCA_039105265.1 Tritrichomonas musculus | reverse complement strand
ATTTTACTTAATTTCGAAATCGTTTTTAATTATCTTACAAAAGTGTTTGAGATTTGTGTTTTATTTAACTCTGTTCACTTGTGAGAAACGTTTGAATAGGAATAATTGAGATTAAGCTTTAATTTTTATTGATTTTACTTAATTTCGAAATCGTTTTTAATTATCTTACAAAAGTGTTTGAGATTTGTGTTTTATTTAACTCTGTTCACTTGTGAGAAACGTTTGAATAGGAATAATTGATATTGCGATTTAATTTTTACTGATTTTACTTAATTTCGAAATCGTTTTTAATTATCTTACAAAAGTGTTTGAGATTTGTGTTTTATTTAACTCTGTTCACTTGTGAGAAACGTTTGAATAAGAATAATTGATATTGCGATTTAATCTTTATTGATTTTACTTAATTTCGAAATCGTTTTTAATTATCTTACAAAAGTGTTTGAGATTTGTGTTTTATTTAACTCTGTTCACTTGTGAGAAACGTTTGAATAAGAATAATTGATATTGCGCTTTAATCTTTATTGATTTTACTTAATTTCGAAATCGTTTATAATTATCTTACAAAAGTGTTTGAGATTTGTGTTTTATTTAACTCTGTTCATTTGTGAGAAACGTTTGAATAAGAATAACTGAGATTAAGCTTTAATTTTTACTGATTTTACTTAATTTCGAAATCGTTTATAATTATCTTACAAAAGTGTTTGAGATTTGTGTTTTATTTAACTCTGTTCATTTGTGAGAAACGTTTGAATAAGAATAACTGAGATTAAGCTTTAATTTTTATTGATTTTACTTAATTTCGAAATCGTTTTTAATTATCTTACAAAAGTGTTTGAGATTTGTGTTTTATTTAACTCTGTTCACTTGTGAGAAACGTTTGAATAAGAATAACTGAGATTAAGCTTTAATTTTTATTGATTTTACTTAATTTCGAAATCGTTTTTAATTATCTTACAAAAGTGTTTGAGATTTGTGTTTTATTTAACTCTGTTCATTTGTGAGAAACGTTTGAATAAGAATAACTGAGATTAAGCTTTAATTTTTATTGATTTTACTTAATTTCGAAATCGTTTTTAATTATCTTACAAAAGTGTTTGAGATTTGTGTTTTATTTAACTCTGTTCATTTGTGAGAAACGTTTGAATAAGAATAACTGAGATTAAGCTTTAATTTTTATTGATTTTACTTAATTTCGAAATCGTTTATAATTATCTTACAAAAGTGTTTGAGATTTGTGTTTTATTTAACTCTGTTCATTTGTGAGAAACGTTTGAATAAGAATAACTGAGATTAAGCTTTAATTTTTACTGATTTTACTTAATTTCGAAATCGTTTATAATTATCTTACAAAAGTGTTTGAGATTTGTGTTTTATTTAACTCTGTTCACTTGTGAGAAACGTTTGAATAAGAATAATTGATATTGCGATTTAATCTTTATTGATTTTACTTAATTTCGAAATCGTTTTTAATTATCTTACAAAAGTGTTTGAGATTTGTGTTTTATTTAACTCTGTTCACTTGTGAGAAACGTTTGAATAAGAATAACTGAGATTAAGCTTTAATTTTTACTGATTTTACTTAATTTCGAAATCGTTTTTAATTATCTTACAAAAGTGTTTGAGATTTGTGTTTTATTTAACTCTGTTCATTTGTGAGAAACGTTTGAATAAGAATAACTGAGATTAAGCTTTAATTTTTATTGATTTTACTTAATTTCGAAATCGTTTTTAATTATCTTACAAAAGTGTTTGAGATTTGTGTTTTATTTAACTCTGTTCATTTGTGAGAAACGTTTGAATAAGAATAACTGAGATTAAGCTTTAATTTTTATTGATTTTACTTAATTTCGAAATCGTTTATAATTATCTTACAAAAGTGTTTGAGATTTGTGTTTTATTTAACTCTGTTCATTTGTGAGAAACGTTTGAATAAGAATAATTGATATTGCGCTTTAATCTTTACTAATTTTACTTAATTTCGAAATCGTTTTTAATTATCTTACAAAAGTGTTTGAGATTTGTGTTTTATTTAACTCTGTTCATTTGTGAGAAACGTTTGAATAAGAATAACTGAGATTAAGCTTTAATTTTTATTGATTTTACTTAATTTCGAAATCGTTTTCAATTATCTTACAAAAGTGTTTGAGATTTGTGTTTTATTTAACTCTGTTCACTTGTGAGAAACGTTTGAATAAGAATAACTGAGATTAAGCTTTAATTTTTATTGATTTTACTTAATTTCGAAATCGTTTTCAATTATCTTACAAAAGTGTTTGAGATTTGTGTTTTATTTAACTCTGTTCATTTGTGAGAAACGTTTGAATAAGAATAACTGAGATTAAGCTTTAATTTTTACTGATTTTACTTAATTTCGAAATCGTTTTTAATTATCTTACAAAAGTGTTTGAGATTTGTGTTTTATTTAACTCTGTTCACTTGTGAGAAACGTTTGAATAAGAATAACTGAGATTAAGCTTTAATTTTTATTGATTTTACTTAATTTCGAAATCGTTTATAATTATCTTACAAAAGTGTTTGAGATTTGTGTTTTATTTAACTCTGTTCATTTGTGAGAAACGTTTGAATAAGAATAACTGAGATTAAGCTTTAATTTTTACTGATTTTACTTAATTTCGAAATCGTTTTTAATTATCTTACAAAAGTGTTTGAGATTTGTGTTTTATTTAACTCTGTTCATTTGTGAGAAACGTTTGAATAAGAATAACTGAGATTAAGCTTTAATTTTTACTGATTTTACTTAATTTCGAAATCGTTTTTAATTATCTTACAAAAGTGTTTGAGATTTGTGTTTTATTTAACTCTGTTCACTTGTGAGAAACGTTTGAATAGGAATAATTGAGATTAAGCTTTAATTTTTACTGATTTTACTTAATTTCGAAATCGTTTATAATTATCTTACAAAAGTGTTTGAGATTTGTGTTTTATTTAACTCTGTTCACTTGTGAGAAACGTTTGAATAGGAATAATTGAGATTAAGCTTTAATTTTTACTGATTTTACTTAATTTCGAAATCGTTTATAATTATCTTACAAAAGTGTTTGAGATTTATGTTTTATTTAACTCTGTTCACTTGTGAGAAACGTTTGAATAAGAATAATTGATATTGCGATTTAATCTTTATTGATTTTACTTAATTTCGAAATCGTTTTTAATTATCTTACAAAAGTGTTTGAGATTTGTGTTTTATTTAACTCTGTTCACTTGTGAGAAACGTTTGAATAAGAATAATTGATATTGCGATTTAATCTTTATTGATTTTACTTAATTTCGAAATCGTTTATAATTATCTTACAAAAGTGTTTGAGATTTGTGTTTTATTTAACTCTGTTCACTTGTGAGAAACGTTTGAATAAGAATAATTGAGATTAAGCTTTAATTTTTACTGATTTTACTTAATTTCGAAATCGTTTATAATTATCTTACAAAAGTGTTTGAGATTTATGTTTTATTTAACTCTGTTCACTTGTGAGAAACGTTTGAATAAGAATAATTGATATTGCGATTTAATCTTTATTGATTTTACTTAATTTCGAAATCGTTTTTAATTATCTTACAAAAGTGTTTGAGATTTGTGTTTTATTTAACTCTGTTCACTTGTGAGAAACGTTTGAATAGGAATAATTGAGATTAAGCTTTAATTTTTACTGATTTTACTTAATTTCGAAATCGTTTATAATTATCTTACAAAAGTGTTTGAGATTTATGTTTTATTTAACTCTGTTCACTTGTGAGAAACGTTTGAATAGGAATAATTGATATTGCGATTTAATCTTTATTGATTTTACTTAATTTCGAAATCGTTTATAATTATCTTACAAAAGTGTTTGAGATTTGTGTTTTATTTAACTCTGTTCACTTGTGAGAAACGTT
Source organism: Tritrichomonas musculus (assembly GCA_039105265.1). Classification (NCBI taxonomy): domain Eukaryota; phylum Parabasalia; order Tritrichomonadida; family Tritrichomonadidae; genus Tritrichomonas; species Tritrichomonas musculus. Next base: position 16,571 of record JAPFFF010000534.1, on the reverse strand, counting down.
TGAATAGGAATAATTGAGATTAAGCTTTAATTTTTACTGATTTTACTTAATTTCGAAATCGTTTATAATTATCTTACAAAAGTGTTTGAGATTTGTGTTTTATTTAACTCTGTTCACTTGTGAGAAACGTTTGAATAGGAATAATTGATATTGCGATTTAATTTTTACTGATTTTACTTAATTTCGAAATCGTTTTTAATTATCTTACAAAAGTGTTTGAGATTTGTGTTTTATTTAACTCTGTTCACTTGTGAGAAACGTTTGAATAAGAATAATTGATATTGCGATTTAATCTTTATTGATTTTACTTAATTTCGAAATCGTTTTTAATTATCTTACAAAAGTGTTTGAGATTTGTGTTTTATTTAACTCTGTTCATTTGTGAGAAATGTTAGATTAAGAATAATTGAGATTAAGCTTTAATTTTTACTGATTTTACTTAATTTCGAAATCGTTTTTAATTATCTTACAAAAGTGTTTGAGATTTGTGTTTTATTTAACTCTGTTCACTTGTGAGAAACGTTTGAATAGGAATAATTGAGATTAAGCTTTAATTTTTACTGATTTTACTTAATTTCGAAATCGTTTTTAATTATCTTACAAAAGTGTTTGAGATTTGTGTTTTATTTAACTCTGTTCACTTGTGAGAAACGTTTGAATAGGAATAATTGAGATTAAGCTTTAATTTTTACTGATTTTACTTAATTTCGAAATCGTTTATAATTATCTTACAAAAGTGTTTGAGATTTGTGTTTTATTTAACTCTGTTCATTTGTGAGAAACGTTTGAATAAGAATAACTGAGATTAAGCTTTAATTTTTACTGATTTTACTTAATTTCGAAATCGTTTATAATTATCTTACAAAAGTGTTTGAGATTTGTGTTTTATTTAACTCTGTTCATTTGTGAGAAACGTTTGAATAAGAATAACTGAGATTAAGCTTTAATTTTTACTGATTTTACTTAATTTCGAAATCTTTTTCATTTATCTTACAAAAGTGTTTGAGATTTGTGTTTTATTTAACTCTGTTCACTTGTGAGAAACGTTTGAATAAGAATAATTGATATTGCGATTTAATTTTTACTGATTTTACTTAATTTCGAAATCGTTTTTAATTATCTTACAAAAGTGTTTGAGATTTGTGTTTTATTTAACTCTGTTCACTTGTGTGAAATGTTAGATTAAGAATAACTGAGATTAAGCTTTAATTTTTACTGATTTTACTTAATTTCGAAATCGTTTTTAATTATCTTACAAAAGTGTTTGAGATTTGTGTTTTATTTAACTCTGTTCACTTGTGAGAAACGTTTGAATAGGAATAATTGAGATTAAGCTTTAATTTTTACTGATTTTACTTAATTTCGAAATCGTTTATAATTATCTTACAAAAGTGTTTGAGATTTGTGTTTTATTTAACTCTGTTCACTTGTGAGAAACGTTTGAATAGGAATAATTGAGATTAAGCTTTAATTTTTACTGATTTTACTTAATTTCGAAATCGTTTATAATTATCTTACAAAAGTGTTTGAGATTTGTGTTTTATTTAACTCTGTTCACTTGTGAGAAACGTTTGAATAGGAATAATTGAGATTAAGCTTTAATTTTTACTGATTTTACTTAATTTCGAAATCGTTTATAATTATCTTACAAAAGTGTTTGAGATTTATGTTTTATTTAACTCTGTTCACTTGTGAGAAACGTTTGAATAAGAATAATTGATATTGCGATTTAATCTTTATTGATTTTACTTAATTTCGAAATCGTTTATAATTATCTTACAAAAGTGTTTGAGATTTGTGTTTTATTTAACTCTGTTCACTTGTGAGAAACGTTTGAATAGGAATAATTGAGATTAAGCTTTAATTTTTACTGATTTTACTTAATTTCGAAATCGTTTTTAATTATCTTACAAAAGTGTTTGAGATTTGTGTTTTATTTAACTCTGTTCACTTGTGAGAAACGTTTGAATAGGAATAATTGATATTGCGATTTAATTTTTACTGATTTTACTTAATTTCGAAATCGTTTTTAATTATCTTACAAAAGTGTTTGAGATTTGTGTTTTATTTAACTCTGTTCACTTGTGAGAAACGTTTGAATAAGAATAATTGATATTGCGATTTAATCTTTATTGATTTTACTTAATTTCGAAATCGTTTTTAATTATCTTACAAAAGTGTTTGAGATTTGTGTTTTATTTAACTCTGTTCACTTGTGAGAAACGTTTGAATAAGAATAATTGATATTGCGCTTTAATCTTTATTGATTTTACTTAATTTCGAAATCGTTTTTAATTATCTTACAAAAGTGTTTGAGATTTGTGTTTTATTTAACTCTGTTCATTTGTGAGAAACGTTTGAATAAGAATAACTGAGATTAAGCTTTAATTTTTACTGATTTTACTTAATTTCGAAATCGTTTTTAATTATCTTACAAAAGTGTTTGAGATTTGTGTTTTATTTAACTCTGTTCATTTGTGAGAAACGTTTGAATAAGAATAACTGAGATTAAGCTTTAATTTTTATTGATTTTACTTAATTTCGAAATCGTTTTTAATTATCTTACAAAAGTGTTTGAGATTTGTGTTTTATTTAACTCTGTTCATTTGTGAGAAACGTTTGAATAAGAATAACTGAGATTAAGCTTTAATTTTTACTGATTTTACTTAATTTCGAAATCGTTTTTAATTATCTTACAAAAGTGTTTGAGATTTGTGTTTTATTTAACTCTGTTCACTTGTGAGAAACGTTTGAATAGGAATAATTGAGATTAAGCTTTAATTTTTACTGATTTTACTTAATTTCGAAATCGTTTATAATTATCTTACAAAAGTGTTTGAGATTTGTGTTTTATTTAACTCTGTTCACTTGTGAGAAACGTTTGAATAAGAATAATTGAGATTAAGCTTTAATTTTTACTGATTTTACTTAATTTCGAAATCGTTTATAATTATCTTACAAAAGTGTTTGAGATTTATGTTTTATTTAACTCTGTTCACTTGTGAGAAACGTTTGAATAAGAATAATTGATATTGCGATTTAATCTTTATTGATTTTACTTAATTTCGAAATCGTTTTTAATTATCTTACAAAAGTGTTTGAGATTTGTGTTTTATTTAACTCTGTTCACTTGTGAGAAACGTTTGAATAGGAATAATTGAGATTAAGCTTTAATTTTTACTGATTTTACTTAATTTCGAAATCGTTTATAATTATCTTACAAAAGTGTTTGAGATTTATGTTTTATTTAACTCTGTTCACTTGTGAGAAACGTTTGAATAGGAATAATTGATATTGCGATTTAATCTTTATTGATTTTACTTAATTTCGAAATCGTTTATAATTATCTTACAAAAGTGTTTGAGATTTGTGTTTTATTTAACTCTGTTCACTTGTGAGAAACGTTTGAATAGGAATAATTGAGATTAAGCTTTAATTTTTACTGATTTTACTTAATTTCGAAATCGTTTATAATTATCTTACAAAAGTGTTTGAGATTTGTGTTTTATTTAACTCTGTTCACTTGTGAGAAACGTTTGAATAGGAATAATTGATATTGCGATTTAATTTTTACTGATTTTACTTAATTTCGAAATCGTTTTTAATTATCTTACAAAAGTGTTTGAGATTTGTGTTTTATTTAACTCTGTTCACTTGTGAGAAACGTTTGAATAAGAATAATTGATATTGCGATTTAATCTTTATTGATTTTACTTAATTTCGAAATCGTTTTTAATTATCTTACAAAAGTGTTTGAGATTTGTGTTTTATTTAACTCTGTTCATTTGTGAGAAATGTTAGATTAAGAATAATTGAGATTAAGCTTTAATTTTTACTGATTTTACTTAATTTCGAAATCGTTTTTAATTATCTTACAAAAGTGTTTGAGATTTGTGTTTTATTTAACTCTGTTCACTTGTGAGAAACGTTTGAATAGGAATAATTGAGATTAAGCTTTAATTTTTACTGATTTTACTTAATTTCGAAATCGTTTTTAATTATCTTACAAAAGTGTTTGAGATTTGTGTTTTATTTAACTCTGTTCACTTGTGAGAAACGTTTGAATAGGAATAATTGAGATTAAGCTTTAATTTTTACTGATTTTACTTAATTTCGAAATCGTTTATAATTATCTTACAAAAGTGTTTGAGATTTGTGTTTTATTTAACTCTGTTCATTTGTGAGAAACGTTTGAATAAGAATAACTGAGATTAAGCTTTAATTTTTACTGATTTTACTTAATTTCGAAATCGTTTATAATTATCTTACAAAAGTGTTTGAGATTTGTGTTTTATTTAACTCTGTTCATTTGTGAGAAACGTTTGAATAAGAATAACTGAGATTAAGCTTTAATTTTTACTGATTTTACTTAATTTCGAAATCTTTTTCATTTATCTTACAAAAGTGTTTGAGATTTGTGTTTTATTTAACTCTGTTCACTTGTGAGAAACGTTTGAATAAGAATAATTGATATTGCGATTTAATTTTTACTGATTTTACTTAATTTCGAAATCGTTTTTAATTATCTTACAAAAGTGTTTGAGATTTGTGTTTTATTTAACTCTGTTCACTTGTGTGAAATGTTAGATTAAGAATAACTGAGATTAAGCTTTAATTTTTACTGATTTTACTTAATTTCGAAATCGTTTTTAATTATCTTACAAAAGTGTTTGAGATTTGTGTTTTATTTAACTCTGTTCACTTGTGAGAAACGTTTGAATAGGAATAATTGAGATTAAGCTTTAATTTTTACTGATTTTACTTAATTTCGAAATCGTTTATAATTATCTTACAAAAGTGTTTGAGATTTGTGTTTTATTTAACTCTGTTCACTTGTGAGAAACGTTTGAATAGGAATAATTGAGATTAAGCTTTAATTTTTACTGATTTTACTTAATTTCGAAATCGTTTATAATTATCTTACAAAAGTGTTTGAGATTTGTGTTTTATTTAACTCTGTTCACTTGTGAGAAACGTTTGAATAGGAATAATTGAGATTAAGCTTTAATTTTTACTGATTTTACTTAATTTCGAAATCGTTTATAATTATCTTACAAAAGTGTTTGAGATTTATGTTTTATTTAACTCTGTTCACTTGTGAGAAACGTTTGAATAAGAATAATTGATATTGCGATTTAATCTTTATTGATTTTACTTAATTTCGAAATCGTTTATAATTATCTTACAAAAGTGTTTGAGATTTGTGTTTTATTTAACTCTGTTCACTTGTGAGAAACGTTTGAATAGGAATAATTGAGATTAAGCTTTAATTTTTACTGATTTTACTTAATTTCGAAATCGTTTTTAATTATCTTACAAAAGTGTTTGAGATTTGTGTTTTATTTAACTCTGTTCACTTGTGAGAAACGTTTGAATAGGAATAATTGATATTGCGATTTAATTTTTACTGATTTTACTTAATTTCGAAATCGTTTTTAATTATCTTACAAAAGTGTTTGAGATTTGTGTTTTATTTAACTCTGTTCACTTGTGAGAAACGTTTGAATAAGAATAATTGATATTGCGATTTAATCTTTATTGATTTTACTTAATTTCGAAATCGTTTTTAATTATCTTACAAAAGTGTTTGAGATTTGTGTTTTATTTAACTCTGTTCACTTGTGAGAAACGTTTGAATAAGAATAATTGATATTGCGCTTTAATCTTTATTGATTTTACTTAATTTCGAAATCGTTTATAATTATCTTACAAAAGTGTTTGAGATTTGTGTTTTATTTAACTCTGTTCATTTGTGAGAAACGTTTGAATAAGAATAACTGAGATTAAGCTTTAATTTTTACTGATTTTACTTAATTTCGAAATCGTTTATAATTATCTTACAAAAGTGTTTGAGATTTGTGTTTTATTTAACTCTGTTCATTTGTGAGAAACGTTTGAATAAGAATAACTGAGATTAAGCTTTAATTTTTATTGATTTTACTTAATTTCGAAATCGTTTTTAATTATCTTACAAAAGTGTTTGAGATTTGTGTTTTATTTAACTCTGTTCACTTGTGAGAAACGTTTGAATAAGAATAACTGAGATTAAGCTTTAATTTTTATTGATTTTACTTAATTTCGAAATCGTTTTTAATTATCTTACAAAAGTGTTTGAGATTTGTGTTTTATTTAACTCTGTTCATTTGTGAGAAACGTTTGAATAAGAATAACTGAGATTAAGCTTTAATTTTTATTGATTTTACTTAATTTCGAAATCGTTTTTAATTATCTTACAAAAGTGTTTGAGATTTGTGTTTTATTTAACTCTGTTCATTTGTGAGAAACGTTTGAATAAGAATAACTGAGATTAAGCTTTAATTTTTATTGATTTTACTTAATTTCGAAATCGTTTATAATTATCTTACAAAAGTGTTTGAGATTTGTGTTTTATTTAACTCTGTTCATTTGTGAGAAACGTTTGAATAAGAATAACTGAGATTAAGCTTTAATTTTTACTGATTTTACTTAATTTCGAAATCGTTTATAATTATCTTACAAAAGTGTTTGAGATTTGTGTTTTATTTAACTCTGTTCACTTGTGAGAAACGTTTGAATAAGAATAATTGATATTGCGATTTAATCTTTATTGATTTTACTTAATTTCGAAATCGTTTTTAATTATCTTACAAAAGTGTTTGAGATTTGTGTTTTATTTAACTCTGTTCACTTGTGAGAAACGTTTGAATAAGAATAACTGAGATTAAGCTTTAATTTTTACTGATTTTACTTAATTTCGAAATCGTTTTTAATTATCTTACAAAAGTGTTTGAGATTTGTGTTTTATTTAACTCTGTTCATTTGTGAGAAACGTTTGAATAAGAATAACTGAGATTAAGCTTTAATTTTTATTGATTTTACTTAATTTCGAAATCGTTTTTAATTATCTTACAAAAGTGTTTGAGATTTGTGTTTTATTTAACTCTGTTCATTTGTGAGAAACGTTTGAATAAGAATAACTGAGATTAAGCTTTAATTTTTATTGATTTTACTTAATTTCGAAATCGTTTATAATTATCTTACAAAAGTGTTTGAGATTTGTGTTTTATTTAACTCTGTTCATTTGTGAGAAACGTTTGAATAAGAATAATTGATATTGCGCTTTAATCTTTACTAATTTTACTTAATTTCGAAATCGTTTTTAATTATCTTACAAAAGTGTTTGAGATTTGTGTTTTATTTAACTCTGTTCATTTGTGAGAAACGTTTGAATAAGAATAACTGAGATTAAGCTTTAATTTTTATTGATTTTACTTAATTTCGAAATCGTTTTCAATTATCTTACAAAAGTGTTTGAGATTTGTGTTTTATTTAACTCTGTTCACTTGTGAGAAACGTTTGAATAAGAATAACTGAGATTAAGCTTTAATTTTTATTGATTTTACTTAATTTCGAAATCGTTTTCAATTATCTTACAAAAGTGTTTGAGATTTGTGTTTTATTTAACTCTGTTCATTTGTGAGAAACGTTTGAATAAGAATAACTGAGATTAAGCTTTAATTTTTACTGATTTTACTTAATTTCGAAATCGTTTTTAATTATCTTACAAAAGTGTTTGAGATTTGTGTTTTATTTAACTCTGTTCACTTGTGAGAAACGTTTGAATAAGAATAACTGAGATTAAGCTTTAATTTTTATTGATTTTACTTAATTTCGAAATCGTTTATAATTATCTTACAAAAGTGTTTGAGATTTGTGTTTTATTTAACTCTGTTCATTTGTGAGAAACGTTTGAATAAGAATAACTGAGATTAAGCTTTAATTTTTACTGATTTTACTTAATTTCGAAATCGTTTTTAATTATCTTACAAAAGTGTTTGAGATTTGTGTTTTATTTAACTCTGTTCATTTGTGAGAAACGTTTGAATAAGAATAACTGAGATTAAGCTTTAATTTTTACTGATTTTACTTAATTTCGAAATCGTTTTTAATTATCTTACAAAAGTGTTTGAGATTTGTGTTTTATTTAACTCTGTTCACTTGTGAGAAACGTTTGAATAGGAATAATTGAGATTAAGCTTTAATTTTTACTGATTTTACTTAATTTCGAAATCGTTTATAATTATCTTACAAAAGTGTTTGAGATTTGTGTTTTATTTAACTCTGTTCACTTGTGAGAAACGTTTGAATAAGAATAATTGAGATTAAGCTTTAATTTTTACTGATTTTACTTAATTTCGAAATCGTTTATAATTATCTTACAAAAGTGTTTGAGATTTATGTTTTATTTAACTCTGTTCACTTGTGAGAAACGTTTGAATAAGAATAATTGATATTGCGATTTAATCTTTATTGATTTTACTTAATTTCGAAATCGTTTTTAATTATCTTACAAAAGTGTTTGAGATTTGTGTTTTATTTAACTCTGTTCACTTGTGAGAAACGTTTGAATAAGAATAATTGATATTGCGATTTAATCTTTATTGATTTTACTTAATTTCGAAATCGTTTATAATTATCTTACAAAAGTGTTTGAGATTTGTGTTTTATTTAACTCTGTTCACTTGTGAGAAACGTTTGAATAAGAATAATTGAGATTAAGCTTTAATTTTTACTGATTTTACTTAATTTCGAAATCGTTTATAATTATCTTACAAAAGTGTTTGAGATTTATGTTTTATTTAACTCTGTTCACTTGTGAGAAACGTTTGAATAAGAATAATTGATATTGCGATTTAATCTTTATTGATTTTACTTAATTTCGAAATCGTTTTTAATTATCTTACAAAAGTGTTTGAGATTTGTGTTTTATTTAACTCTGTTCACTTGTGAGAAACGTTTGAATAGGAATAATTGAGATTAAGCTTTAATTTTTACTGATTTTACTTAATTTCGAAATCGTTTATAATTATCTTACAAAAGTGTTTGAGATTTATGTTTTATTTAACTCTGTTCACTTGTGAGAAACGTTTGAATAGGAATAATTGATATTGCGATTTAATCTTTATTGATTTTACTTAATTTCGAAATCGTTTATAATTATCTTACAAAAGTGTTTGAGATTTGTGTTTTATTTAACTCTGTTCACTTGTGAGAAACGTTTGAATAGGAATAATTGAGATTAAGCTTTAATTTTTACTGATTTTACTTAATTTCGAAATCGTTTATAATTATCTTACAAAAGTGTTTGAGATTTGTGTTTTATTTAACTCTGTTCACTTGTGAGAAACGTTTGAATAGGAATAATTGATATTGCGATTTAATTTTTACTGATTTTACTTAATTTCGAAATCGTTTTTAATTATCTTACAAAAGTGTTTGAGATTTGTGTTTTATTTAACTCTGTTCACTTGTGAGAAACGTTTGAATAAGAATAATTGATATTGCGATTTAATCTTTATTGATTTTACTTAATTTCGAAATCGTTTTTAATTATCTTACAAAAGTGTTTGAGATTTGTGTTTTATTTAACTCTGTTCATTTGTGAGAAATGTTAGATTAAGAATAATTGAGATTAAGCTTTAATTTTTACTGATTTTACTTAATTTCGAAATCGTTTTTAATTATCTTACAAAAGTGTTTGAGATTTGTGTTTTATTTAACTCTGTTCACTTGTGAGAAACGTTTGAATAGGAATAATTGAGATTAAGCTTTAATTTTTACTGATTTTACTTAATTTCGAAATCGTTTTTAATTATCTTACAAAAGTGTTTGAGATTTGTGTTTTATTTAACTCTGTTCACTTGTGAGAAACGTTTGAATAGGAATAATTGAGATTAAGCTTTAATTTTTACTGATTTTACTTAATTTCGAAATCGTTTATAATTATCTTACAAAAGTGTTTGAGATTTGTGTTTTATTTAACTCTGTTCATTTGTGAGAAACGTTTGAATAAGAATAACTGAGATTAAGCTTTAATTTTTACTGATTTTACTTAATTTCGAAATCGTTTATAATTATCTTACAAAAGTGTTTGAGATTTGTGTTTTATTTAACTCTGTTCATTTGTGAGAAACGTTTGAATAAGAATAACTGAGATTAAGCTTTAATTTTTACTGATTTTACTTAATTTCGAAATCTTTTTCATTTATCTTACAAAAGTGTTTGAGATTTGTGTTTTATTTAACTCTGTTCACTTGTGAGAAACGTTTGAATAAGAATAATTGATATTGCGATTTAATTTTTACTGATTTTACTTAATTTCGAAATCGTTTTTAATTATCTTACAAAAGTGTTTGAGATTTGTGTTTTATTTAACTCTGTTCACTTGTGTGAAATGTTAGATTAAGAATAACTGAGATTAAGCTTTAATTTTTACTGATTTTACTTAATTTCGAAATCGTTTTTAATTATCTTACAAAAGTGTTTGAGATTTGTGTTTTATTTAACTCTGTTCACTTGTGAGAAACGTTTGAATAGGAATAATTGAGATTAAGCTTTAATTTTTACTGATTTTACTTAATTTCGAAATCGTTTATAATTATCTTACAAAAGTGTTTGAGATTTGTGTTTTATTTAACTCTGTTCACTTGTGAGAAACGTTTGAATAGGAATAATTGAGATTAAGCTTTAATTTTTACTGATTTTACTTAATTTCGAAATCGTTTATAATTATCTTACAAAAGTGTTTGAGATTTGTGTTTTATTTAACTCTGTTCACTTGTGAGAAACGTTTGAATAGGAATAATTGAGATTAAGCTTTAATTTTTACTGATTTTACTTAATTTCGAAATCGTTTATAATTATCTTACAAAAGTGTTTGAGATTTATGTTTTATTTAACTCTGTTCACTTGTGAGAAACGTTTGAATAAGAATAATTGATATTGCGATTTAATCTTTATTGATTTTACTTAATTTCGAAATCGTTTATAATTATCTTACAAAAGTGTTTGAGATTTGTGTTTTATTTAACTCTGTTCACTTGTGAGAAACGTTTGAATAGGAATAATTGAGATTAAGCTTTAATTTTTACTGATTTTACTTAATTTCGAAATCGTTTTTAATTATCTTACAAAAGTGTTTGAGATTTGTGTTTTATTTAACTCTGTTCACTTGTGAGAAACGTTTGAATAGGAATAATTGATATTGCGATTTAATTTTTACTGATTTTACTTAATTTCGAAATCGTTTTTAATTATCTTACAAAAGTGTTTGAGATTTGTGTTTTATTTAACTCTGTTCACTTGTGAGAAACGTTTGAATAAGAATAATTGATATTGCGATTTAATCTTTATTGATTTTACTTAATTTCGAAATCGTTTTTAATTATCTTACAAAAGTGTTTGAGATTTGTGTTTTATTTAACTCTGTTCACTTGTGAGAAACGTTTGAATAAGAATAATTGATATTGCGCTTTAATCTTTATTGATTTTACTTAATTTCGAAATCGTTTATAATTATCTTACAAAAGTGTTTGAGATTTGTGTTTTATTTAACTCTGTTCATTTGTGAGAAACGTTTGAATAAGAATAACTGAGATTAAGCTTTAATTTTTACTGATTTTACTTAATTTCGAAATCGTTTATAATTATCTTACAAAAGTGTTTGAGATTTGTGTTTTATTTAACTCTGTTCATTTGTGAGAAACGTTTGAATAAGAATAACTGAGATTAAGCTTTAATTTTTATTGATTTTACTTAATTTCGAAATCGTTTTTAATTATCTTACAAAAGTGTTTGAGATTTGTGTTTTATTTAACTCTGTTCACTTGTGAGAAACGTTTGAATAAGAATAACTGAGATTAAGCTTTAATTTTTATTGATTTTACTTAATTTCGAAATCGTTTTTAATTATCTTACAAAAGTGTTTGAGATTTGTGTTTTATTTAACTCTGTTCATTTGTGAGAAACGTTTGAATAAGAATAACTGAGATTAAGCTTTAATTTTTATTGATTTTACTTAATTTCGAAATCGTTTTTAATTATCTTACAAAAGTGTTTGAGATTTGTGTTTTATTTAACTCTGTTCATTTGTGAGAAACGTTTGAATAAGAATAACTGAGATTAAGCTTTAATTTTTATTGATTTTACTTAATTTCGAAATCGTTTATAATTATCTTACAAAAGTGTTTGAGATTTGTGTTTTATTTAACTCTGTTCATTTGTGAGAAACGTTTGAATAAGAATAACTGAGATTAAGCTTTAATTTTTACTGATTTTACTTAATTTCGAAATCGTTTATAATTATCTTACAAAAGTGTTTGAGATTTGTGTTTTATTTAACTCTGTTCACTTGTGAGAAACGTTTGAATAAGAATAATTGATATTGCGATTTAATCTTTATTGATTTTACTTAATTTCGAAATCGTTTTTAATTATCTTACAAAAGTGTTTGAGATTTGTGTTTTATTTAACTCTGTTCACTTGTGAGAAACGTTTGAATAAGAATAACTGAGATTAAGCTTTAATTTTTACTGATTTTACTTAATTTCGAAATCGTTTTTAATTATCTTACAAAAGTGTTTGAGATTTGTGTTTTATTTAACTCTGTTCATTTGTGAGAAACGTTTGAATAAGAATAACTGAGATTAAGCTTTAATTTTTATTGATTTTACTTAATTTCGAAATCGTTTTTAATTATCTTACAAAAGTGTTTGAGATTTGTGTTTTATTTAACTCTGTTCATTTGTGAGAAACGTTTGAATAAGAATAACTGAGATTAAGCTTTAATTTTTATTGATTTTACTTAATTTCGAAATCGTTTATAATTATCTTACAAAAGTGTTTGAGATTTGTGTTTTATTTAACTCTGTTCATTTGTGAGAAACGTTTGAATAAGAATAATTGATATTGCGCTTTAATCTTTACTAATTTTACTTAATTTCGAAATCGTTTTTAATTATCTTACAAAAGTGTTTGAGATTTGTGTTTTATTTAACTCTGTTCATTTGTGAGAAACGTTTGAATAAGAATAACTGAGATTAAGCTTTAATTTTTATTGATTTTACTTAATTTCGAAATCGTTTTCAATTATCTTACAAAAGTGTTTGAGATTTGTGTTTTATTTAACTCTGTTCACTTGTGAGAAACGTTTGAATAAGAATAACTGAGATTAAGCTTTAATTTTTATTGATTTTACTTAATTTCGAAATCGTTTTCAATTATCTTACAAAAGTGTTTGAGATTTGTGTTTTATTTAACTCTGTTCATTTGTGAGAAACGTTTGAATAAGAATAACTGAGATTAAGCTTTAATTTTTACTGATTTTACTTAATTTCGAAATCGTTTTTAATTATCTTACAAAAGTGTTTGAGATTTGTGTTTTATTTAACTCTGTTCATTTGTGAGAAACGTTTGAATAAGAATAACTGAGATTAAGCTTTAATTTTTATTGATTTTACTTAATTTCGAAATCGTTTATAATTATCTTACAAAAGTGTTTGAGATTTGTGTTTTATTTAACTCTGTTCATTTGTGAGAAACGTTTGAATAAGAATAACTGAGATTAAGCTTTAATTTTTACTGATTTTACTTAATTTCGAAATCGTTTTTAATTATCTTACAAAAGTGTTTGAGATTTGTGTTTTATTTAACTCTGTTCATTTGTGAGAAACGTTTGAATAAGAATAACTGAGATTAAGCTTTAATTTTTACTGATTTTACTTAATTTCGAAATCGTTTTTAATTATCTTACAAAAGTGTTTGAGATTTGTGTTTTATTTAACTCTGTTCACTTGTGAGAAACGTTTGAATAGGAATAATTGAGATTAAGCTTTAATTTTTACTGATTTTACTTAATTTCGAAATCGTTTATAATTATCTTACAAAAGTGTTTGAGATTTGTGTTTTATTTAACTCTGTTCACTTGTGAGAAACGTTTGAATAAGAATAATTGAGATTAAGCTTTAATTTTTACTGATTTTACTTAATTTCGAAATCGTTTATAATTATCTTACAAAAGTGTTTGAGATTTATGTTTTATTTAACTCTGTTCACTTGTGAGAAACGTTTGAATAAGAATAATTGATATTGCGATTTAATCTTTATTGATTTTACTTAATTTCGAAATCGTTTTTAATTATCTTACAAAAGTGTTTGAGATTTGTGTTTTATTTAACTCTGTTCACTTGTGAGAAACGTTTGAATAGGAATAATTGAGATTAAGCTTTAATTTTTACTGATTTTACTTAATTTCGAAATCGTTTATAATTATCTTACAAAAGTGTTTGAGATTTATGTTTTATTTAACTCTGTTCACTTGTGAGAAACGTTTGAATAAGAATAATTGATATTGCGATTTAATCTTTATTGATTTTACTTAATTTCGAAATCGTTTATAATTATCTTACAAAAGTGTTTGAGATTTGTGTTTTATTTAACTCTGTTCACTTGTGAGAAACGTTTGAATAGGAATAATTGAGATTAAGCTTTAATTTTTACTGATTTTACTTAATTTCGAAATCGTTTATAATTATCTTACAAAAGTGTTTGAGATTTGTGTTTTATTTAACTCTGTTCACTTGTGAGAAACGTTTGAATAGGAATAATTGATATTGCGATTTAATTTTTACTGATTTTACTTAATTTCGAAATCGTTTTTAATTATCTTACAAAAGTGTTTGAGATTTGTGTTTTATTTAACTCTGTTCACTTGTGAGAAACGTTTGAATAAGAATAATTGATATTGCGATTTAATCTTTATTGATTTTACTTAATTTCGAAATCGTTTTTAATTATCTTACAAAAGTGTTTGAGATTTGTGTTTTATTTAACTCTGTTCATTTGTGAGAAATGTTAGATTAAGAATAATTGAGATTAAGCTTTAATTTTTACTGATTTTACTTAATTTCGAAATCGTTTTTAATTATCTTACAAAAGTGTTTGAGATTTGTGTTTTATTTAACTCTGTTCACTTGTGAGAAACGTTTGAATAGGAATAATTGAGATTAAGCTTTAATTTTTACTGATTTTACTTAATTTCGAAATCGTTTATAATTATCTTACAAAAGTGTTTGAGATTTGTGTTTTATTTAACTCTGTTCACTTGTGAGAAACGTTTGAATAGGAATAATTGAGATTAAGCTTTAATTTTTACTGATTTTACTTAATTTCGAAATCGTTTATAATTATCTTACAAAAGTGTTTGAGATTTGTGTTTTATTTAACTCTGTTCACTTGTGAGAAACGTTTGAATAGGAATAATTGAGATTAAGCTTTAATTTTTACTGATTTTACTTAATTTCGAAATCGTTTATAATTATCTTACAAAAGTGTTTGAGATTTGTGTTTTATTTAACTCTGTTCACTTGTGAGAAACGTTTGAATAGGAATAATTGAGATTAAGCTTTAATTTTTACTGATTTTACTTAATTTCGAAATCGTTTATAATTATCTTACAAAAGTGTTTGAGATTTATGTTTTATTTAACTCTGTTCATTTGTGAGAAACGTTTGAATAAGAATAACTGAGATTAAGCTTTAATTTTTACTGATTTTACTTAATTTCGAAATCGTTTATAATTATCTTACAAAAGTGTTTGAGATTTGTGTTTTATTTAACTCTGTTCATTTGTGAGAAACGTTTGAATAAGAATAATTGAGATTAAGCTTTAATTTTTACTGATTTTACTTAATTTCGAAATCGTTTATAATTATCTTACAAAAGTGTTTGAGATTTATGTTTTATTTAACTCTGTTCACTTGTGAGAAACGTTTGAATAGGAATAATTGAGATTAAGCTTTAATTTTTACTGATTTTACTTAATTTCGAAATCGTTTATAATTATCTTACAAAAGTGTTTGAGATTTGTGTTTTATTTAACTCTGTTCACTTGTGAGAAACGTTTGAATAGGAATAATTGAGATTAAGCTTTAATTTTTACTGATTTTACTTAATTTCGAAATCGTTTATAATTATCTTACAAAAGTGTTTGAGATTTGTGTTTTATTTAACTCTGTTCACTTGTGAGAAACGTTTGAATAGGAATAATTGAGATTAAGCTTTAATTTTTACTGATTTTACTTAATTTCGAAATCGTTTATAATTATCTTACAAAAGTGTTTGAGATTTGTGTTTTATTTAACTCTGTTCACTTGTGAGAAACGTTTGAATAGGAATAATTGAGATTAAGCTTTAATTTTTACTGATTTTACTTAATTTCGAAATCGTTTATAATTATCTTACAAAAGTGTTTGAGATTTATGTTTTATTTAACTCTGTTCACTTGTGAGAAACGTTTGAATAAGAATAATTGATATTGCGATTTAATCTTTATTGATTTTACTTAATTTCGAAATCGTTTATAATTATCTTACAAAAGTGTTTGAGATTTGTGTTTTATTTAACTCTGTTCACTTGTGAGAAACGTTTGAATAGGAATAATTGAGATTAAGCTTTAATTTTTACTGATTTTACTTAATTTCGAAATCGTTTATAATTATCTTACAAAAGTGTTTGAGATTTGTGTTTTATTTAACTCTGTTCACTTGTGAGAAACGTTTGAATAGGAATAATTGAGATTAAGCTTTAATTTTTACTGATTTTACTTAATTTCGAAATCGTTTATAATTATCTTACAAAAGTGTTTGAGATTTATGTTTTATTTAACTCTGTTCACTTGTGAGAAACGTTTGAATAAGAATAATTGATATTGCGATTTAATCTTTATTGATTTTACTTAATTTCGAAATCGTTTA